>JARHVA010003624.1:1060000-1152500 GCA_037957365.1 Torreya grandis | reverse complement strand
TATAGAACCTCAAAGGGTCCCACATATCTTGGTGAAATATTTGCTAATTTATCAAACTTAATCAATATTTTCTAAGGCTTAACCCATAAGAATACTTTATCACCAAAAAGAACTTCCTAGTTGTTCTCTTAAAATCCACATAACATTTTTATATCATTGACCTTAGCCAATGTTTGCCTAATTATTCTAACTTAGTCTTCCATTTCCACAAGAATTTTAGGTATAAATACTATTTTGTCTTCTAATATGTCTCAACTAATTGGTGTTTTACACCTCCTTCCATATAATTCCTCAAATGGATCCATTTTCAAAACTAATTGGTATGAGTTGTTGTAAGAAAACTCAACCAATGGAAGGTACTCATACCACTTGTATTATTTTTCCATGAAATGCATTCAAAGGAGATATTCTAAAACTTGGTTAACCCTCTCTATTTGTCCATATATTTTTGGGTGATATGCAATACTAAAATTTAACTACATGCCCATAGATAAATTCAAATTCAACTAGAATATATATTTAATTCTTAGATATTGATTATAAATTATCTTATACATAAATCCATGTAAATGGTATACCTCTTTCACTAATCTCTTTACAATCATTGGTGCATCATCTATCAAGTTGCCTTATATGAAGTGAGCTACCTTGGTTAGTTTTTAAACTACCATAAAGATCATATCATGAAGTTTTCATGATAATGATAAACCTTGGACAAAGTCCATGCTAATCACTTACCACTTCTATTTTAGTATACCATGAGGATATAACAATATTATTAGATACACATGTTCATCATTCACACACTGATATTTCAAATAATGATGATACAAAATATGCTAAATCCTTATTATCCCTTTCTATTAATAGAGAGGTCTTAGCTCATCCATGAACCTATTTACTCTATTATGTCCTAAATATGGTACATTGTGCAATTACTGTAGCACTATACTCCTCAAATTCTCTCTATCAGACACATACATCCTACCATTGAACCAAAAAAGACCATCATTCTCTAACTTTAATCCTTTAATCTTGGGATTATAAGAATCCTCTGACAATTCTTTCTTAACCTACTCATAGAATTCATCTCCAGGTAAGAATTTAATTACTTGATTGTATAAATTACTCCTGATAGTAGCCAAGGTTGATATGTACCTTCTACAACTTAAGGTACCTATACCTATATTTTTATTACCCTTGAATAGTTAATATAAAAAAGTAATTAGATAAGAATTCTAATCAACATCTCTAGCATGAATTTAGGTTTGGTTGGGTAAAGATATACTTGAGAACTAACTTTTCAATCTTGAGCTCAAATGATTTCCCCAACAGATAATGACTCTAAAGTTGTAAGGCATGCACTATTGTAGCAAGTTCTAGATCATGAGGGGTATAATTCACCTCATAAGGCTTAAGTTTTCTAGACTTGTATGTGACAACTGAACTATCTTGCTTAATAAATCCTCCATGTCCATTTTCAAATGCATCTATGATTACTAAGAACTGACCATTAAGATTAAGAATTCTTAGCACAGGCATTAAAGTAAGCCTCATTTTTAGCTCCTAAAAGGCTTTTTCACACTTGTCTAACCAAACAAAACTTTAATTATTCCTCTAAACAAAGGTAATTGCGTTATCTATCTTTAAGACTTTTAGAACAAATTTCCTATAATAGACTGCTAAACCCACAAAACTCTTCACCTCATGCACATTTTTAAGTGTTGACCATTCTATAATGGCTCTTATCTTCACTAGATAAACTAAAATTCCATCCATGGAGATAATGTGTCATAATATTGCACTTTCCTCTATAAAAATACATATTTGAATAATTTACCATATAATTTTTTCTTCTTTAACCACTAATAAACTAGTTTTAGATGTTGAAGATGTTCTTCTTAATTCTTAGAATATATGAGGATGTCATCCATAAAAACCAATAAAAAATGGTCCAGATAATCCCTGAACACACTATTAATGAATTCATAAATGTTACTTGAGAATTGATTAAATTGAAAGGATACACTATGAATTTATAGTTCCCATACTGAGTTTTAAATATTGTCTTAGGAATATCCTTATCTCATATTCTTAACTGATGATACCCTGCTTGAAGAGCAATCTTGGAGAAAATTGTTTCCCCTCGCATCTAATCAAATATATCATCAATGCGAGGTAATGGATACTTGTTCTTGATTTTCACCTTATTTAGCATCATTTAATCAATACATATGTGAAAATTACCATCCTCCTTGATGAACACCACTAGTGCACCCCATGGTCACACACTTGATTGAATAAACCCTTTCAATAACAATTCTTGAAGTTGAGCCTTCAACTCAACCAATTTGATAATTATCATCCTATAAGGTGCCTCAGATTATGGTTCATTTGTATGTATTATTTAAATTAGGAAATCAAACTCACTTTTGGGTGCTAATCATGATAATTCCTATGGAAACACATCTTCAAAGTTACTAAGAAAGGGATAATCCTTAATGGATAGCTCTTTAGATTCCTCCATATCATTTATTTTAATAATACATGTTTGGCATCATTATTGAGGTATGTTATTATTATTGGTGTTGTAGCATTGATGTTTTCATTGATGTTAAGGTCAATATGGATGTCATTAAAGTCATGGTCAAAGTTGAGGCCATACATGGTGAAGTGGTATGTGACAAATAAGTCTTATGATAATAACAAATTTGAAGCCAACATTTTATCTCTCTATTGAGAAAGAATTTTAAGGAAACCTAATAATTCTTCTGAGGTCTATTACACATTTCAATATCAAGATACAAGGTAATCATACTATTGAGCACTAGTTTTGAGTAGTATTGTCATATCATGAGTATGGTTTAGTAGTTTTTGAGTTCTATATGAGGTCTTGGAATAACGTTGTGGTTTGATAAGCGCATGAGTCTATTGAGAGTACTTTTATCTTTAGATAAAATTTATTGAAGAATTTTTTTGGTTAATATCAGTTAGAGTTAGCTTATTTAAATTCAAAATTTTAAGTATTACATGTCTTTAGAAGCCTAGTCCAACCTTGTGAGATAGTGTATGCATGAAGCATAGTGAAGACTAGTGAATTATGTTATTATAGTCATGAAAGAGTGTATAAATTTGTGTAATCATGAAAATGAGGCAAATAAGCCTTTAAAAGAGTTTCAAGATTATTTTTGAGGCTTAGTCATTGCATGAAGAGACTTAGTGAGAAGGCATAAGCTTGGTAACATAGTGAGGTGAAAATACTAAGGATTATGAGAAGAAGATTAGTATTATGTGACCATGATATGATGTTTGATGACATGAGGATGAGTAATTTAGATAATTTCAATATGTTTCAATGTGTGTTCAAGGTCTTAATATGATTGGTAATTTAGGGCCTAATGTGCAAAAAGACCTAGTGTGGCCTAATGAGGGGTCAAGTTCAAATCCCAAGGTGACAAATCTAATAATGTCATCATAAGAGGTGTGATAAGCTATGTCAAGTTTTTTTTTCCAAGTTTGAGGTCAAAGTCTGAAGGAGAAAGCATGAAAATTGATGTTGAGATTTTTTGTATGCATAGAATGAGGTGTTGTAGACTTTAAATGGATTTTATTATGCTTGTTGGCATGTGAAAATTTTTAATGAGATCATAAGAAGTTCATGTAAGTTTTGGGATGTTCCTAGATCAAATTTCCTAGCATTGGTTTTAGATTTGAGAAGCAATCCTTTATGAATGATTGCTAAGAATGGAAACCGATTTTCAATGCCTTAAAACCCTAACTATGACTTGATATCGAAGATATTATTGTAATGTATTAGAATATTTTATATTGCCTATTTTTTTTATTGTAAAATTTATACGACTCTCTGAGGTACCTCCAAGTTACATTGGTTTGTCATAAGAATGAGTGGAAGCTATAGGAAATCCCTTATTCTTTAGATTTTTGATGTAACATGAAGGGTTGACCAAGTTAAAGCATGAAAATTATTGGAAGATGATGTTTTATACTTTAAATTTATTATAATTTTATTCTTTTATAATGTTAAATAATTAAAATATGTTAAAATTTTCATGGAAGTTGGCCTATCACTAAAAAGGCCTAGTGAGGAAGACAATGAGAAAACCATGTAGAAGTGAGAATGAGATTAGGGATGGGTTGTAGTGGAATAGGGATGGATATAAACAAAATGAGTTGTTATTAAAAACATGTAACACATATATCCTTTGAATATAATACTTTTATATGATTACATACAGTCAAAAAGTTGCTTTCTCAGTGACCTATCTAACATAGTGAGGTTTGTGTATAGTGAATATATGAGATTGGTGTGTAAGACCAATATTGATTTTGGACCTTATAATATAATTATTAAAATATTTTATAAGTATTATTAAGTATCATATAAACATATTTAAATTTCATGTATGTGAATCTATAAGTGTTCTAAGTCATTATTTCCATGATCATGTTTTGGATCATCTAGCAATTTTTTGTGTGTTAGTAAATTTAGTGTTCCTGAGTCATTATACCAAGATTTGAAGAAAATAATGCATATTAAGTTGTTATATAGGTATTATAGGTTAATTTTAGTGTATTTTTATTCATAATAAACTACTGTGAAAGTGTTAAAATTAAAAGGTTCTTGATTGGGTTTTGAATCCTATATGTAGTTCTAAGTGAGCATATGGGAGTGGTTAGTTTGAGGAATTTTTAAATAAATGGTGAAGTATAATGGACATGATGGTAAACATGAGGTCATTAATTTTTTATCCATGTGATTTAATTGTATGGTTGTTGAAATTATTATTTTTATGTGCTTTGATTTTGGTTGGCAGACTTTATGGTAGTAAGAAGGCCTAATTATGAGTAGACCTAGTAGTGTGGTTCAAGGAGTGAAATGAACTAAATGAAATTAAGGACATGAGGTGAAATTACCAAGGGTATAATTAAAGTGCGTGTGAAGTTTTTCATCCATTTTTATAGGCTCAATATGTTTCAAGGTGGTCAAGATGAAACATGTGCTTTCAGAAGGCCTAATTGCATTAGGTCTATGTGTGTAAAGTTTTTCATCAAATTTTATAGGCTCAATATGTTCCAAGGTGGTCAAGATGAAATGTGTGTTTTGAGAAGGCCTAATTTCATTATATCTTTATTAGGCCTAATGGTGGTTTTGGTTCTTATGGGTAGTGACCAACCTAATTAATGGTTATTTCACTTGTGAAACATGTTTTTCAATCTATTCCAATGGTGATCCAAGTATGGATATGTTTTTTTAAAACCAAGGTTGGTGAGGGAAAGATTCAAGTATAAAAATAAGGTTTAATAGGCCTAATTTGACTAGTTAGTATTTAAGGAATGAATGAATGATATAGAGGTTTGGAAACTAGGTAGATGTATTTAATACCATCAAAGAGGTGTTTTCAATATGTCATGAAGATATAATAGTGATTATATATGTTATTATCAAGGTTATATGATCTAAACCTACCAATAAGAGGGTTAGTTGAGCAAAGATGCCTAATATTCTATTTGAGAGAGATAAAAGAGTGTGATGAATGAAAGAAGGTAATCATCATTAGTTGAGTGAGAAATAGGTTTCAAAAGGTGATTATAGGATCCATGTGGCTGAATTTGTGCTGAGTTACCTTTTGGGTCGGTTCCTCCTTGTAAGTTGGTGCTTGTTAAAAGGCCTAGTTGAGTTGGTACTTAACTAGTGAGAGGTTGGTGCTCATAGTGGGGTTTGTACCTTACTAAATATTGATTCATTTATTATAGGACTATAGTCTAATATATTTTTTAGTGGATTTTATCTCCCATGATGTTTTCCCACATATCTCTTTTGTTCTTATGTTGTATGCTTTTGTAGATGCGTGTTTATGCATTGGTTAATGTATGTATGTGAATGAATGCATCAGGGATGATAAGTGAAATTGAATGATTATTTTAAGGGAACTGATTCAACCAAAATTTATATATATTTACTTAAAAAATTAATTTCCTCTAATATTTCTTGAGTTTAATTACATAAATTTTCCTAATCTTTAACTCTCTTTTCTCACCTTGAAGCTATCTGATTTCCAAAATCATCTTGACACTTTACCTTATTAAGATAGCAATAAACCTTATCTTTATGATCCAAAATAAAATTAACTCTTAATATCACATCATATTACCCTAATGGCTAAACATAAAAATACACTAGTGTAGTGAATGTAGGTAACTTGATCTCAGCTTTCACTAAACACTTTTCAACCTTAACCTTTGATTCATTCCCATAATGTACTGACCATGTATTTTCCATAATCCTAGATTTTATAGATAAATTATGAAGAATTATAGGATAAATAATACATTAATTATCCCCAATGTCAAATCAAATTTTAAATTAGACAATAAAATAAAATACCTATCAGTTCAATATGATAAGCTTGAAATTCAACTTGATGATTATCAACAACTGCATGAACCCTCCACTAAAAAGTTATTTATCATGAAGTATAACCTTGGTTTTTTAAATATAATTTATCATAATTACACTCTATATCATAATGATCACCTCCATAAATTAATAAACCTCCACACAGTCCTCTCTTATCTGACTATTGGTTCCCTTTGAAACCTTGCTTGAAACCATTTCCAAGTTTCTTATTTCTTAAGCTACTATTGAACTTAGCATTTTATTTATTAAAATTATTCTTGGATTCTCCAATCCTATTTAAATTATTTTTTTTGAAATTAATTTTAGGATCTCTAAAATTTCTATTGAATTTATCTCTAACTTGAGAAATAGATTTTAGATTCTACTCTTGTTTGAATACCTTCTCAAAGACTTGATCCATGGTAGATGGCCCATATGTATGCAATTAAAAAATGCATCAGATCCATAAATAAATCCTAGATTCAAGAATATATATCATAATTATAATTATTATTGGGGATACATTAGATAATTGGGAACATGACCAATTTGTGGATCTGCTAGACCCAATTAGAAGATCTCTTACCATAATAAGATCACTACGGATGGTTCCAAAGCCTCCAGTCAAGAAAAACTATGAAATAGCCCTAACTAAGTCCTATGTTTTCATATTAACTATAATAATAATAAGTAAATCAAATAAATATAATCTAGTGCTCACTAAAACTTGTGGTAAAAAGTGGGTGTAATAAACAACAAAACTAAATATGCATAAGAGACATATAATCATGTCAATATATATGAAATCCTAATACATAGATGAGAAATGTAAATTCATATCTATCTACTCTTATAAATGAGGAAATAAGTTAGGAATACTTACCTTTGAAGATAAATCCACCAATCCTTAATCTCTCCCTTGGCCAAAGTGCTTCATAAGAGGTTGTTATGGTATGTAAGGATGACAAGGATAAATCAGCTCTAGGATACATAAGCTATGAATGCATCCAAAATAATTCTCCACAAGATAAGATCTATATCTCCAAATAAATTATGAAACCCTAAGATTGATCCTTGAGTAGAGTGGTGGATAAGAAGATGCATAATAGATCTTACTTCTTCTTCTCTTCTTTAAATAATGGCAAAATGATTGTGTATATATAGATGTATTTAACCCTAAGCCCTTACAAATGTTTTGGATGATAAGGTTTATTTAGTTTATCTAGTATCATTATTGAAAAAAATCACTACGTCATGGGCTAGGTTGGTAAAGATCTGACCTAGACCCTAAATAATTATTTCCAATAAGAGTACAAGGTCAACCTAGTCATGTAAATTTTCAAAAGAGGTTTAGGTTAGGGAAAGATATAATGAAGGTGGTAAATGACTAGAGGAGGGTTGAAAATAGGAAGAAAATCTTAGGGGAATGGTTTTTATGAGACAAGTGTGTATATATCAAGTGGAAAAAGGGACAAACAATCTTGTAAAACACTATTGGTCTGCCCACCCCTTTCTTAGTACACTCTTTATGGCATGAACTCATAGAGATTGAGACTCGATGGGTTATTGCAAGATAAAAAGTGTTAGTAAGTGGTAAAGTTTTAAAATATTATGTGTATAAATATGCCCCACTCGAATCTCATCATGTGTCACTTGAGTGTAATAGGGGATGGTGATTTAAGAAAAAATATAAAAACACATGAAACTAAGATTTAAAATGATATAAATAAATTAATGCTAAAATGAAATTAGAGTTACTAAAAAATACAATATGCATATCATAACATACCTTTATGCTAAATTATTTCATGTAAACATATTAGTTTTGATTGTGGAGGATACATTACCTACATTTGAGAAACCCTAAGGATACATGACTAATAATAGAACAATGCATGTGTATGTAGGAAGGTTAAAGTAGCAATGAATTACTTAGGAAAATTGGAAAATTAGGATTGTTAAGTAAAGGTTAGAACCAAAATATTGATGGAAAGTGAATGAAAAATGATAGAAAATTAATGTATAACACACTAAATCATGTTGGAAAGCATGTAAAACATAAATGACAAAAAGGAATGTAGAACATACTACATAAAATTTAGAAGCACGTAAAACATAACTGGTAAAAAGGGAATATAGAATATACTAAATAATGCTGGAAAGTATGTAATAAATGAAATATAAATTCAAGAAAAATCTAACAAATATATGTAAGCAAGTGAAAAGTAACCTCATGTAAGATAAGCATGTCCAATCAAACATAAATGAAAACATGAATGACTAAAAGTTAAATGTAAATCAAGATGTAAGATACACATGAATACATAAGTAGAAACATATAAGAATGTAAAATTACATATGTAAGATATGAAAATCAAATAAGAACATGATGGATAAATGAAAATTAAAATCTATAAAGGATGAAAAATCAAACTTGGTACTTGTTCTAAGATACAATGTAAGAAAACACAATCACCTAATAACATGACTAGTATGACAATGCAACTATGTGGTAAGCAAATGGTGTAAGAGTGTTTGTGAGGAAGGCCTATTCCTATCCAAGGTATTACAATGAAACTCAAAAACTATAAACCAAGAAGCATAAGTAGGTAGAGGTGATTAAGGATGTGATCAACTAAAAACAATATCTAACAAGGGGAATACAAGGAAAATATGATGTAAATAACGAATGTGAGGCTCCACATGGGTGATGTGAAAATACTTAGCAAGAATGAGCCACACTAGGAAAGTAATAAAGGCTAATAAGTATCAACACCAAGGACTTAAGACACTTTGACTAATGAACACAAATATTCGGATAAAAATTAAAGTAAAATGCATGGAAAGTAAAATGGAACTACCTTCCCATAACATGTTGCCCATTCCTTAAGACCCCTTATAGATTAATTGGTCTTTAGTGAATATTGGGCACTTGCATGAGAAATTAAGTGAAACTAGATAGTATATGATATAGTGAGACCCCCTTCCCAAGTCTACTATCCTACCACATCTCAATGGACATCATATCTATCATGAGGCCAATTTTGGAGTTTGATATTTAACTAAGATAAGAGTTGTGCCAAATATAATCACATCTTTTGGTGTGATCTAACTTTTGAGATTAATTTTGCCTTTGAATCATTTCCTTTTGTTTATGTCTTATGATTTGGATTTTAAATTATTTTAGATTTTTCTATTTCTCTTCCTCTATACAAATTTCCAAACATGAGTGAAATAGGTGAAAAATACAAGAGAGATTACACTTGGTCACTAGTGAAAATAACCTAAAGATAAAGGTGTCTAAATATTCCTAAACTTTCCCACAAGTAAGTGTGAAATCTTAAAATTGACTTATGTGAGCCTCAAATGAAAGGAAATAAGGGAAATATAGGGGTCATGAGAAATGTATTAATGTAATAAGTGATACAATGATGAATATGCTTGTAATTGATCATAAGGAGGTAAAATAGTTTTATAAAAGGGACAGGTCTATGCTATGATAATCATGTCACTACAAAAGCCATACCAACCTATAATGGATATAGTATAAGCACCAATAAAAGTAGTAGTCATCCCAAAAAGTGGTTTAAATATTTTTTAATGTGGTAATTTATAAGGAAGGATAGGTCTTATCCATGGTATTATAATTCAACTCATAAGGTGAACGCAAATGAGGTGAATGCTAAATAATGGGGAAAAATAATCATAAAGCTACTACGGTAAAGAATGACATAAAAATTAAAAAATAAAATATATCTATAAGAACTAAAATGAAAACATATGCCAAATGTAATGTGCAAGAAAACCAAAGAACCCAAAGGTGATAATGATTCTATTAAAGTGTGACTAAAATAAGTAAAGTACACAAAAACAAAGAAACATGAGACAAAAAAATAAACAAGAAAAATATATGCTAATGTATGTACCAAATATGAGCATGTGAATAAAAATATATGTCTCAGAATCTTTCTTGAAGTGAAATTTGTTTATTATTATGCATTTTATAATAAGAGTGGGCATTGTAATATTCCCCAATGGGTAAGTGGATGTATGTATGGGCATCTAAATATGCCCCAAATTCTAAAGGGACATGTGGATAGGCATCGTGAGATGCCCCAAAATGTGATGTGGAGTGAGGTAACATTTAACCATTAAAATTATTTGCATTGGGTTGGTAGGTGCATTTAAAGATAGGTAAATGTGTTAGTTTTATTATATTTTAGTGATGTTGAATTTGACATAGGATGTGTAGGAGAGGTATGAAGAGGTAAATGAGGTAAATGAGGACTATTTATGATATAATTTAGAGTAGGCATTTGAGCTAGGTATTCCTTTGGTTCATGTGACCTAAGAGGTTAAGGTTCAATGGATGCAATTATAATTTAAATTTGTTCATATTAGCTATTCTTTCCTTATAGGTATAATAAGAAGGATCAACTATGATTTGAACAAAATTAGTGAATGAGGTGTCGGTATGGGATAATTTTTGTTATTCATTAGGTAGTTGATGTTGATGTCATTGTGGTTAGTTATATTGACTTTGATAATCTCAAATATAGTCTTGATAGTGTTGTTTTGTTAGAGTATCAAGACTGTAATGTGGACCAAACAAGTAAGCAAGAATAAATGGGTGAAGATCATGACAAGACTCATGAGAATGACCTATAGTATCATGCCACCAATAAAATTTATTAGAACTATACCATTTTAAGATTGGGGAGGCTTGGAAGAATCAATGTTATGAGAAAATGATTGGAAAGGCTCTTTAGTAGTTATTTGAGGTGTTTAAAATTGAGTCATAAGAAATCCTTGCCTTTTTTATTAGTATAAGGCTTATTCTAAAGTTTTAGTGGAAAATATTCTAACTTTGTATTGAAGGTGAGATTTAAAACTAGTAACAAATAGTCTTAAGAGAGTATCATCATTCATGTTACGGTCCACTTTGTGAGCTATATACTTCCATCATTTGATGAAAGTGTGAGAATATTCATTAGGAAGTTTATTTGAATTGATTAAATGGCTAAGGTAATTTTTAAGAAGGTCATCATGTTGAAATTCCTTCACTAGAGCATTGACTAAATCCTCTAGTTGTGATATGGAGTGTCTAGAAAGTTGGTTGTACCATTCAAGTGCATCCCTAACCAAGGTTTTGGATAAGAGCTTGGTGGTAATAAAGGTGTTATTTTGGACCCATTCCTTCTATATATTACCAAAATAATTAAGAAATATAGTAGTGTCCTTATTCCCATAATATGTGATAGTTGGAGAAATGTTTCCAATATCTATGGATCCAATGAATGGGGCTAAAGGTTCATTTTGAAGATGTTGAAGAATTTTTTTATTAATTGGAGTTTGAGAGGTGATATTCCAATTTGCATTTATAAGAGGAGGTAAATTTTTTTTGATTTGGTTGAGACATGATGACTTAAGGTGGTTGACTAGTAATGTGTAATAAATGTTGTTACATGTGAATCATTTGTGAATGATTGGTTATTTGCATGATGTTAATTTGTTGAAATATTTGAGAAAGAATTTGAGTTGTGTCAATTTATGTATTAGTATTTAAAGGTTAGGTATTAGTGTTGTTAGGAGAGGGATTATTAGTGTTAGTGGGAGGAAGAGTATTGGGTGGAGGATTCCAACATTGGTATTGGGAGGACTAAGATTAAGGACCTTAACTGTATTACATTATGTAGTGAATGGTTTTGGGTTAGGAAAAGATAAAGGAAGAAAGTGAATATTTTCATCTAAAGTAATAAAATAAGTGAGGTTTTGATCTAAATACTTAATTATACAATGTTCTTGACTAAGCAGAGGATAAAAATATGACATCATTATGAAATAAGACTAGATAACCAAATATAGAATAGTATCAAGTAAGGTGTATAGAGTCAAATAGGTTGACTTAGTACTACTGAACAAAAGGAAAATAAGTATACAGAGTCAAACAAATTGACTCAGTATTATAACCTAATTGGCAAAAGGGATACAAAGTTGACTAGGTCAACTTTATATTATAAATAGGAAAAAACATACCCTAATAAGGATACATAGTTGACCAAGTTGACTTAGTACTATAACCTAACTAACAAAAAAATATATAGGGTCAACCAAGTCAATAGTGTGCTAAAAATAGAGAAAATTTCTGAAATGTAATTTGAAGTAAGAAATGGAAGCAAACACACAAATAATTAGATCAATGAGAATGATCCAATTGGTACACAACACAAAACCTTACACTAATGTTAGCCAATGCAAGTTTTTTCAATACAACATACAATGAGCAGAGAGAAAGTAGTTAACTAAAAAGTAAATGCTAACTAATTAGTCATTGTCAATGTTGTTAAATTATTTATAAAGTGTTATTTTAAGTGTGATAGTGAATTTGGATGAAACTAGTTACATAAAAAGCAGTCTATAGATGGTTTTAGGTCATTTAGGCTAAAAAAGATCTACATTGGTAATGGTTGCTGGCTTGGTATTGGGGCTTACACCCTTACTTCACAATACCATAGTGATAATGGTGTCAGGTGCTTTGCTGATATATACCACTAGCCACATGTTTATACTTGGCTAGAAAACTAAGTTGGCTTCCCCCTTAGTGATGAAATAAAAGTGGTAGGCCTTGGGTAGACAAATGCTTAAATGCATTTTTCAATTATGTGATTTGGTAGTGTGTGTAAGAAAGAGAAAAATAGTGAAACTAGATGGTATATTTTAAAACCATCTAATTAGACTATGTGATCTATTCTAAGCATGAAAATAACTAAAAGTGAAACTGTGAAGTGATTACTATCATATAGCTATTAATTTCCAATTTGAAACAGAGTACATAATTATTTTAGATGATAGTGTATACAAATATTAAAAATAAGAGTTAATGATGTCACTACTATAATATAGAAGCCAAAGTCCTTAAGAACTAAGTCAACTAGGTCAACCTAGTCTATTAGATAGAAGATAGAATACAGATCTAGGTTGACTTAGTTTGTTATATGATGGTAATTTCAAAGACTATAAACATTAAAAAATAGAACTGTAAGAAAGAAATAAAATGAAAGATAGAGAGAAAGTAACCTTGGTGGGTTGGAAGATGATAAGGATTATGAAATTCTAGTTGAAGTACCTTGAATACTACTTACAAGTTATTCTAACTATGTTGATTGGGTCAACCTAGTTTTATACTTCCTTATTTATTGAAACCTATCAAGATGACTATACCAACCTAGTCAGCCTAGTATGTTATTTAGAATATATATTTTTATATTATTTCAACCTATTCAATTTAGTTTTTTATTCTAGAATGAAATAAGAGTACTCTATTGATTAGTTTGATCCAATAACCTATTTCTTATGAAGACTTGCATAGAAAGAACAATGTCATTTTGATGTGGCTATGTGTTTAACTAGTTCACAAAATTTAGAAACTATATTGGCCTTGTTGACTTAGTTTCACAAATATAAAAAATAATAAATAAAATGATAGAAATGAAAAATGTAAAAGAAAAAATTGAAAGGGTTAAATTCACATTGGATTCACCAAAATGTATGCAATCAAAAATACACTTGATCCATAGATAAATCCTAGCTCAAATAAGATAGATCCTACTTACACTTTTGATTATGGATACATTAGATAATTAGGAATATGACAAATATTTGGATCTACTAGACCTAATTAGGGGATCTCTTACCATAATAAGATCACTAGGGAGAGTTTTAAAGCCTCTAGTCAAGAAAAACTATTCAATAACCCTAAGTCCTCTATTTTTATATTCACTATAATAATAAAAAGTAAAGAAAATAAATCTAATCTAGTGCTCACCAGAGATTATGGCATAAAGTGGGGGTAATAAACAATAAAATTAAAGATTCATAAGAGACATATACTCATTTCAATGTATATGAAATATCAATACATGGAAGAGAAGTTTAAATGCATATATATCTACTCTTAAAAATGAGGAACAAAATTAGGAATACTTACCTTTTAAGATAAACCCACTAAGCCTCAATATCTCCCTTAGACAAGGTGATTTTCAATAAGTTATTTTGGTATTCAAGGATGATAAGGCTAAATCATCTCTAGGTTATACAACCTATCAATGTATCCAAAAGACTTATCCACAAGATAATATCTATATCTCCAAAGAAGGTATGAAACCCTAAGCTTATTCCTTAAGTAGAATGGTGGATAAGTATATGTGCAATAGCTATTAATTCTTATTTTCTTCTCTAAATAGTGGTAAAATGATTGTGTATATATAGATGGATTTAACCCTAAGCTCTTTCAAAAAAATTGGCCAATAGGGTTGATCTAGTCGACCTAGTATCATTTGTAACAAACACTCACTAAGTCACCATAAAGGTTAGCCAAGAGCTAACCTAGACCCTAAATAAGTTTTTCCAATAAGATTATAAGGTCAATCTAGTTGACTTAGTCATATAAACTATCAAAAGAGGTTTAGGTTAGGGAAAGAGCTAATTAAGGTGGCCAATGACTAGAGGAGGGTGTAAAATAGGTGGAAAAACTTAGGGTAATGGTGTTTAAGATAAAAGTGTGTATATAATAAGTGGAAAAAGGAACAAAAAACCTATGAATAACTAATGGTCTAGCTACCCCTTTCTTGGTGTACTCCTTAGGGTGTGCACTTAGAGAGATTGAGACTTGACAAGTTTCTTCACTATAAAAAGTGTTAGTAATTGATAAATTTTGAAAATATTATGGGTATGCACAATGCACATCCACCTTAAAACCAATTTAGGGTTTTATTCCCATAATTAACTTCCCAATTCAAAACCTCTCATCCTCATAATACTAAGGGACATACTTTAGGAGCTTGGTGAATTGATCCTAACATTCATTCATTGAAAGGTATCTTTTATTAAAGTTCTAAAAATATGTTACATTATGATCAAAATACAAATAAGAAATCCACTATGACCTAAACAATTTCATGAACTACTCCTAAGTGGTGGTGGTAGAAATCAAGGTTCATCTTGAGCTTCTTATTAGACTATCATGTTACTGCTTATTTAGCAAGCTGATAAGCTCCCTATACTACCTTATTGACTTTAGATTAATTTTAAATCTTAAAATATTTTTCCATCTCTATTATCTATTCTTTAGCTCCATCTACCAAAATACTTCCAGTGCACTTGGGTGGATTCACATTTTTCATATTTCATTCTAACCCTATATCTACTTGAACTATCAAATGTAGTGGAACTTCCTCATGTCTCTTCTCTTGAGGATTTTCCTACTCAATGGGATGCTCTTTATGTTCTTCTATAACATTCTCCTCAACATGCCCATACATTTCCTATTTTAGGGTTGTGATTATTTCTCTTATTTCATACATGGCCTTAAGGATGTGATCGAAATTTATAGCTTGTTTAGTGGCAAATTTATTTGGATCCATTGGAGGTTTGGTGTTCGAATTACCATCACCTCTAAGTCTATAATACACCATTTTTTACCCTAGTTAATATGATAATACATTTTTATTAGTAGACTCATTATGTCCTAGAGTTTGAGCCTCAAATCTGATACCATAATGTAACAACCCCACTAAGTTTTATTAGAATAAGATAAATGTTTTTTAAAATATTTAAAAAATAATAATAAATAGATTTCATCATGTTAAAACCAACAATACAATGATATTTAACTAAATGTATTATTTAAGCTAACCAAAAATCAATGTTAATAGCTAATCTATTTAGATAATGATCAAAAGATCTCAAGATCAAGTACAATGCTAAAATATAAAAATGAGTACTAAAATTATTATACAAAAGTATATTTACATATTCATCCACTACCAATAAAATTTTAGAGATTACTATTTTAATGATAAAATATCTAAAATATTATAGTTGTAGCATAATACATGTCGTAATAATAATGTACAATGATACAATGTTCCAAAGAGCATGCAAGTCTCAATGAACCCATATATTTGTAAGTAATCATGAGTGCAATCACTAGTGAAGTACTATTGAGGAGAGGGAGACCATCATCTAAGTTTTTTTTCACATCAACTATGGACCATCGATCGTCTACACAATCTCCCAACTAGGGAATGGCCCTTCCTTCATGGATGGGTAGATAATGATGGTGTAGGAATCAAGAGTGACATATATAAATCATATGTTTTAAGATAAAATTTACATGTATTATATCATAAATAAATATATTCTAACATAATATCATACTTAAAATTTAAACAAAATCAAATAGATGAAATGATAATGTTCAACCATAAACATTAATTTGGCCAAAGCTTTCATATAGTTATTTGATCTTGAGGATCAGTCAATTTCATACACATCACTTAATTGAACTACACCTTATCTATATATTAGTGACACTAATTAAGTGTAATCCATCTCACCTACTTATTTAGGGTCATTAATACTAAATTGATTCATATATTTAATAATATTAAACCAGTAGATTTCATAATGAATTTTCCCTACCATCATATATAACATGTGTTAAGCAAGGAAATCTCAAATACATTAACATAATCCATCAAATGCAATGTAATAAATTCAAACATATGAACTATTTATATCACAAAAAAATAGATATTTAATCATATTTCAAATAGTCATCAATAAAATCAAACCATCTAGATAAGATTATAAATCATGACATCAAGTTACCAAAATATTAACTTGAAAACTCTAACATTATGTTATTCATCCAGATAATATCAATTACCAACTTACTACTTTATTTTAGAATGTAAAAATGCATCAATAAAATATTTCACATACTAATAAAGCTTAATATGATTTGTATTAATCTCAAATATCACATAGGTAGAAGTTATTTCAATCCAATACTCATTTTTAACATACCTTTGATAATTCAAGTAACAAGTACACCCATATATATTTGTTATATCAGGCAAGTTCTTAAACATTAACCATAATATGTACATATATATATGATATACATGATTTAGATTTATATTAAATCATCAAATCACATATATATCATATATTTATGTACATATTCCCACACTCAACTATATTCTAAATTTATCTTTGATATTTAAAATAATCAAATATACTTATATAGATTCATTGTATAATTATTAAAATATTTAATCATAAAAGAATATATGCATGATTGTATATGGTATACTCTACATAGACAATAATTATGTCCACAATTTAAGAGTATCACGTAAACTATAAAAGCATAATCAAACTCATATCTATCCAATCACATTTATACATACACTAATTTCAATAATTGAAAGGATATATTGATTATAACTTAACAGGGGTAAGAAGTCATTCCCCAAAAATCTATCACTCATCTACATTTTAACATCAATGCACAAATATGTTATATTTCCAAAATCCAACAATCCTTAACTTATTTTCTCAATATCACTCAAACACATCTAGACACATATGTTTATATATGTATAAATGTATTTGAATATAAGAGTGTCTTCATATACCTATAATCCTACATGTCTCAAGACAATATTTTAAGGTCTCATAAAATAAGTGGAAGTGTAAATATAGGTTTATAAAAAATGAAAATCCATAGTATATATCCATAATGAATTATTAGTCATCATACAATTACCACCTATAATTTATACACAATATAATCTCAATGATATATGTAAATACAAAATTGAAATCTAAACACAAAACACACACACATAGATATAATCATATTGACATGTCATTAATACAAGTCTTAAATAATATATGAATATTCCCATGCATATTTATACATTTCTATCTAAAATAGAAATCCTTAAAGCTACGTTAATTTATATAAAATCATACAACCCATCTACAGGTTTACATCTACCTATTTCTACACAAATTTATTTATTATAACCATATACATACATTTGTGCCCTAGTTTAGGCTTATTTAATACAAAACTTTGACTTGATTTAATATACAACCAAACCAATGTTTTTATATAAAAAATGGCTTAAAACTAGTTTATAATATTTGAGTTTAAACCTCAAATGACCTAGTCATACCCTACTTGGGTTAATAACTTCAACCAATAATGTGTGTGTGTGTGTGTGTGTGTGTGTGTGTGTGTGTGTGTGTGTGTGTGTGTGTGTGTGTGTGTGTGTGTGTGTGTGTGTGTGTGTGTGTGTGTGTGTGTGTGTGTGTGTGTGTTGAGTAAAAATGGTTCAATATTACATTAAATATACTAAATATAGTCTCTACAAGTTCTATAAGAACATATTCATCTAACAAAATAAATATACCCTTTTGAATATTTACCTAGGGTTTCAACCCAACCAAAAATACATAGAATTATTCATTATAATTTCCATAATTTATATTTGCAAATAACATAGTAAAATATAGCCATCTTTTACTAGGGTTCACAATACATATACATTACTCAGTTAATAAATTACGGAAGGCTTATTTAATACAAAACTTTGACTTGATTTAATATACAACCAAACCAATGTTTTTATATAAAAAATGGCTTAAAACTAGTTTATAATATTTTAGTTTAAACCTCAAATGACCTAGTCATACCCTAATTGGGTTAATAACTTCAACCAATAATGTGTGTGTGTGTGTGTGTGTGTGTGTGTGTGTGTGTGTGTGTGTGTGTGTGTTGAGTAAAAATGGTTCAATATTACATTAAATATACTAAATATAGTATCTACAAGTTCTATAAGAACATATTCATCTAACAAAATAAATATACCCTTTTGAATATTTACCTAGGGTTTCAACCCAACCAAAAATACATATAATTATTCATTATAATTTCCATAATTTATATTTGCAAATAACATAGTAAAATATAGCCATCTTTTACTAGGGTTCACAATACATATACTTTACTCAGTTAATAAATTATGGAAGGCTTATTTAATACAAAACTTTGACTTGATTTAATATACAACCAAACCAATGTTTTTATATAAAAAATGGCTTAAAACTAGTTTATAATATTTTAGTTTAAACCTCAAATGACCTAGTCATACCCTAATTGGGTTAATAACTTCAACCAATAATGTGTGTGTGTGTGTGTGTGTGTGTGTGTGTGTGTGTGTGTGTGTGTGTGTGTGTGTGTGTGTGTGTGTGTGTGTGTGTGTGTGTGTGTGTGTGTGTGTGTGTTGAGTAAAAATGGTTCAATATTACATTAAATATACTAAATATGGTCTCTACAAGTTCTATAAGAACATATTCATCTAGCAAAATAAATATACCCTTTTGAATATTTACCTAGGGTTTCAACCCAACCAAAAATACATATAATTATTCATTATAATTTCCATAATTTATATTTGAAAATAACATAGTAAAATATAGCTATCTTTTACTAGGGTTCACAATACATATACTTTATTCAGTTAATAAATTATGGAAACATAATTTAGAATTCATAGTCATAACTAGGGTTCATTGAGTCATATGCTTAGTTTTGTGTATGGTTGAACCATCCATAGAACTAGACATATACCATGGTTTTTAACATTTTCAAAATAATTAAAATGAAAACCCTTAAAATTTCCTTGATTTAACTCATATGAAATTAATATTAATTTAATCAATAGGATAACTTGGTAAGGTAGGCATGGCTTGCCAAAATCCAAATTGCCCTTTTCAAAAAGTTGCTTAAAGCCCTTCTTCTTGCTCTTTATTTTTACTCCTTCATTAGCTATATACCCCTATACATCTCTTCTTCCCATCTTATTCTCCTGAATGCTAACAAACCTCTGAAATTCCTCTACCAACCTAAAAGTGAGCTTAGTGAAGAGAGTCCATGCAACTCAAAACTATAGTGTTTATTTTACATAATTCTTAAATAGCCCAAGTCAATTCTAATTAACCCTAATTCGATAAATTTATACAAATAGAATCCTTTTAATTATAATTAACATCAACTTCACAATACTCATTCAGACATTATAATTGCATTTCATTCCTAATAACAATAGTTATGAGTAATAATAATGATAATGAATTAAATATTATACCATTAACTTAGCACGATATTAACAATCAATTAACACAAAAAATTAAGTCCCTTTTCATTTATCAATGATTTTTTTTATAAAACATGTGATCCACACTCATACAATGTAAACAAGATACTAATTCTTCTAAAGACAATAGCAAAGATAGTTAAAGATCCTAAATCATGAATTATAATAACATCATTACATGAAGTAGGCTAATTAAGACAACACATATTAGAGTTTAAATCTCACATTAACAAACACAAAGCCATATCAACACTAAAATCAACCATTTTCAAATTTAGATAACATAATAACAACTAAATCATAATATAATCCGTCTAATCAAACAATGATCACATCATAGTATACTAGTTATGGTGGGTATGAGGTGTATAGTCTTCATTATTTCATCCCTTAATTCCTCTATCTATGCCATCCTCTCTAATGATTCCCTCCATTAATCATATTCTAATGGATATGTCTATCCTACATCTAACTCTAAATAATAAATGTAATTATCCTAAATCAATATATAATCCATAATATGCTATTGTAATGAACTAAATAAACATGATCATCATGTACCTAACAGACAAGTACAACTAACACAATAAGTTAACGATAATGTAAATAAGATACATATAACTATCCATAAATTAGTATATGAAATACATCTTAACCAAAATAGTAATTATCCAAACAAAAACCTTAAAATCAATTAATCAATATGTTATTAAGTCTAAAGAGGAATCATGATGTAACAAATTGACTTATAATTTTATTAGGTCTAGTGGCCTTTCTGAATATCTAATATAAAAATTTATATCACATATTCCAATAATAATTAGTTGTGAACACTTTAATACTTTTATACTCTTAAATTGAGGCCACCATGAATACATAGGTCTACAAGGGGCCTCTAATGAACATGGAGAATTGAGGATAATCTCATTAGACTTGGGAATATTATGGACTTAGCACAATTATAACATAGATTATGATATAAAATGATTGACCAAAAATGAATAACTTATATTTAAATGATAAAATATGAACACATGATCTATGAACTCATTGAGACTACTAAAGCTCCATGAACTAGAACTAGATTGTGAAAATTTTACCTTGAGACTCATTATTGAAAAATTCAAACTATTTATATGTTTTTAGATGATGAAATATTGATTGTTTAGCTTGGATCATCCTAAATTAGACACATAAGTTAATTTAAATGTGATTTTATAATCACATGGATGTGAAAAGTGGAAAAACCTCATTGGCATGGATGACCATGGAGTTCCATTTCAGTAAATCAAATGTATCATGTGATGTCTTGATTTTTTATCCATCTCCAACTCATTTCTAATTTTAACTATGATATATTCTTATTATCTTCGCTCACTATTTTATTTTATGGGATGAATCCCACCATATTTATTCATCCTCGGTAAAATATTTATTTTATACCCAATTTTTGTAAAGAGTCCATATTCCTTCATCAACTAGTTCTATTCTTATTCTTCTTTCTTCCTATGAAATTAAAATCAACATCATCCAAACTCCTCCACTGATATTATATTTCATCTTATGTTATCTAATGTTATTTTACCCAATTATACCATTCTTACTCCTCCAATAGAATCCTTGTTAGATTTGGTCAATCATTATCTAAACTATTGTTGGATTCTTCCTTTTTTTCATTTTTCTCTATCTATAATCTTTTTCCTCATGGTATTCTTTTATTCTTATGATTTTATATGTGCTACCACCATTATTATTGTGTATTATTTTTTCACAGTAGTTTTAAAAGACTTTTTTTAGTTATTTATTTCTTCACATGATTTTTATGATGTACTAATAAACTTATCCCCTTCACTTTCATTATTGAATACATAAATTTGTACTACTTTCTTCACTTATTCACCTAAAAAATCCTATTTTTATGCCTCCTTTATCTCCATATTTGCACCTACACATAGAATAAAATAACAAATTAGTTTAAAATAATCATACTTAGCAATCTCCATAGGTGCTTCCTCCATATTCATTATATAATAATTATTTATACCAAGCTTGGGATTATTAAAGCCTTTGTCATCATGCCTACTTGTATTAACAACATTCAAATATTGTTATGACAACTCCTCTATCTCTTTTTCATCTCTCAACTTATTTACAATGAAACTAGGATGATTTCATTTTTATTCCTTACATTCATAGTCTTGAACCATATGCTCCTCATGTTCATTCACATGTACTTCATCCACATCTATTATTTCCTTCAAGAAAAAAATAATTAATTCTTTTCTATCCTTATATTTTATTCCCTAAAAAATATAGATGAAAAATGCATTACTTGTATCCCTTAATTATACATTAGCATTTTCCCAATTATGGGATTACATAATTTATTTCCATCATCAAATAATGGATCTCCTTATTTTGGTGAAAAAACTATCACCTCAACATCTTCATTCATGAATATATTTTCTATGGGTTATTCATATACTTATTTATCTTTAATGTTTATGAAAACAAACTTAAGATCCTTAATTTTTTAATACACTTTCCCACTTATTTTGAAGGAATTTTTAATTTTTTTACTCCCATATTCGATCTTCTCACATGAAAATTTCCTATTTTATTTGAAGTTTTAGTAAATCTTCATCATCTTTATCTCAAGCTTTAGTTATTTGAGTTTTTTCCACCATTAATTTTATAATTCTGGGTAAACAACATGAACCATCAATTTGGAAACCATTTTTTCCCAACTACTCACCTTATTCTTTAATTTTCCTTATCTCTTATTTTGAATATCTCTCCAATACATAATTGCATGTCCACATAGCTTCTAACACAAAATATTTACCCTTATGATATTTAAGAAATTATTTTCTTTAAATAAACTTTATAACTCAATAATCTATTTCATGATTTTATTTAGGCTCTCTTTACCATAAAATAAGCAAACTTTTCAAGTAGAATTACCTCTTTATTTCACCTTGACATTATTTAACCTCTTTTTCCTCTATCAATATATTTTACTTTGATCTCTTAGTCTCTCTCAAAAGAGTCTAACACTAATTTTAGGGATTGTAAGCACATTATAATTTATCGTTCATCATTTTCACTCATGTTTTTAACATCTTATCCATGTTATGTAGTTTCCATCATTACAAATATTTATTGGAACTATTCTAACACCTCTAATAGGTCTTCCAATCATGGTGTTTTTCCTCATTATGTGTCATGTCTTATTTGTGATAGGATTCTATTTCACAACATGTAACTAACTCAATCATAATACTATTTTAAAACATAAGCTAAACTAAGGGAAAGTATCTCTTTTACAACTTTCTTCACACTTTTAGGACTTCTCACACACTTGCATCAAAATTATCCTCTTTCAATTATAAGATTATTTTCTTCAACTTGATCTAACATAAGAAGGTTTTTTTTCATGACCATCCCTAGACTCAAATAAATTTCTCTCTCAACTTCACAAAATTATATCCCTTACATTAATTCATCTTACCTAAAATAATAACAACATGATGATAATGTATCTTCTAACACCTTATATGCAACATCTCTTATCTATTATAATATGTCCCCTTTTTTACCCATAATAATGTGGAAAATAATTCTCAAGATTAATATATTAACTTACTATAATATAACATGGTGTAGTTAGTAATGGTCTGAGACCCCAATTTAGGGATGTCATTAAACATGCAGTAAAAGCCACATAACAAAAACAATAAAAAAATATTAATTGAAAATAATCCTTTATAATGTCTACATGCACTATTTTTGACTCTTTACACTTACTCTATCACTATACTCTCTAAATTTGAATCCAACCCTCTACATGATTTACATTCACTCACTATTTTATTATAGATAA
Source organism: Torreya grandis (assembly GCA_037957365.1). Lineage (NCBI taxonomy): Eukaryota > Viridiplantae > Streptophyta > Pinopsida > Cupressales > Taxaceae > Torreya > Torreya grandis. Next base: position 1,128,187 of record JARHVA010003624.1, on the reverse strand, counting down.
TGTAACCTTCCCTTTGAGAGTTATCTCATTGATATCCAAATGTTGACTTCTTCTAATTGTATTGAATTTATTTAAATCGTTAATCCTAGTCTATATATTTCTAAATTGTGCCAATAGATCCCAATAAATCTGTATCATATTACCAAAAATATGTTTATTCTGATCTTTAAGATCATTTTATACTACCTAGAAAAATTTACTTCAAAACTTGTATGAGATCCCTACTTTCCCTTACTTTATGTCATGATTTTCGGAAGATATTTTGAAATACAAACTACATAGTTATGTCAATAACTACATGGTGACCAATAACCAAAATCTTTATTTCGTATGTTTTTAATGAGACCTTGCATACCTGATTGGTGTTTTAATATCAAAATTATGGCTACATGAATATCTATATGTCACTTTGAAAAACATGTGAACTATGAAAATATTATGATTTTAGGTTTCACATGATCATGCCACATGACATGATCATTATATATTTTCTTAATAGTTATTGAAGTTGCTTTTGATGATATCTATTGTCAATGTGGAGTTGTGTAATTATTAATTCCACTTGTAACTTATCACATGTCCACCTAGACCTATGGCTTCATTAAATCTACACATAAGTATAATGTGTTTACCAAAGTGGTCCCACCATTGAAATATTACATGATTAAGCTATGATTGTGACACACATCCCAATATTATGATCTTAAACATGCATGGCTAATGGCTTTATGGGAGGATATCAAGGTTTTGGAATCAATGAACCTATAGATAACTAGACCTAGTCACATGTACTCGATAAAGTTAATTCTTGAAATATATTAAATAAATTGAATCACACTAAAATATATAGTTATTATTCATCATTACTCTATCAATTTATCATAAATAGGCTTCACCCTTTTTTTTCCATCACTCTTATATAAGAATTTTAAATTCAATGCTCAAACTACCATATATCACTCTCAAACTTCTCCAAACCTTAGGACATTTATACCTAATTTTATGGGATAGGTTTTTTATAGGTATATGGCTCCACTAATGTAGACATATCTACCTATTGTGGCATTGTCTACACTCTATTTAGTGAATAGTTTACAAATTTTGAAATTTTGATATGGGCCATCTTGCATGTTTTATAAGTCAGTTGAAGTGAATTATTCAAAATGTTCACTATAAATACAAATCAAAGGTCATTCATTAATGTAATTTATGTTTTTATAAAATTATATCTATTACACACTACACAGTGAGAAAATCCACCCTATTTTTTCAAAATTTAATATAAATCGATAAGAGTAGTATCAATTCAAGTCTTAAGAATTAAAAATCAAGTCAAGATCTAACATTATCAAGTATCAAATAAAACTTTATAGATGCATATATATATAGTCAAATAATTACACAATCACACTAAGTGGGAAAACTACATGTGTCTTAATTCCCTCCTTAGAGTATATATATATGTAGGTAATGGTCAATCATCAATGTGGGTGATTGGGGTTAGCTCAGGGCATTATGATTCCCCTTATTTTTATAGGTTTATAGAACTCAAAAGTATTTATAGGGTTTCCAAGATAAAGAGAATAAAAATAGATATTTTTTCATGGTGTTAACATAATCCAAAAACATCAAAATCCTCAACAGACATGGGTGCATGTGACAAAGTAGTCAAAATTTATTCAATTTCATAATAAATAAATCTATTGTCAATATATATGACCATGCCAAGTAGGTACCTATGGAGTGCAAACTTGTATAAACATAGTCATAGATTTAGTTCTCAGACCTGAGCTATCATATTCTTGTCTTATTATATTTTTCACTATCAAACACCTACTATATTCAACTAAAGATCATAAAAACTAATTATCATCTTATTGGTTGTAATTACTATATTTAGCATACAACACTTATCAATAAATCTTAGTTAATTATGATTTAAATTTTTATTTTAAATTTTTATTATAATCTATATAATCTTTCAATATTTCATATTTATTAAACACTTAAATAAAAAAAGGTAAAACATATTGGTAAACATAGAGTTTTTTTTAACATTGATTTTTTGATATTTTTCCCATTGTTTTAGATAAATTTACATCCACATACACTAAAGATAAATTTGATTGTCCTTTCCAAGCTTTGATTGAGCAATACTCTAGTAATTATCTTTGACCTAGGTGTTTTCTATTGAATTCTTGATTTATATAGACAAAACTATTTTCTTATATTGGTTTTTAATTTTTTTTTTGTTTATTGTTCTTACTTGATAATACTATATTCTAGTAGTTTTAACACTCATGAGATCTATTGTTTTAGGAAAAGTGGTCATCGGTTTTACCTGAGTCATAGAGTTAAAGTACTACTCCAATACTGAATCCATTTGAAAATAGTATATGTAATTTAGTTTCCATATATCTAATTGCATTTTTGAGACAAATAGGATTTTTTCTATTTTTTTAAAGCCATATGAAGCCTTTCAACCATTTGGTTTTATAGTTAACTAGTAATTGGTTAACCTCATGAATTTACTCTTAATGTACTTTAAAATTTGGATATTATAAGTATGTGATGGTAGATCCTCTATTGTCAATGACCATTTCATCCTTGTTCAGTATTTATGACTAGGATTATTATATATGATAACCTATAAATCAAACACACCATGTCCATTTATAAACCGAATGCCATTTGTAAATTTAAAGTTTAAAAATAACATAATGGATTTAATGAATGAATTTTTATTTTTTGTTTTGATTTGGGTCATGAAGTTCATCATCACATTTTATGTTATTCTTAGAGGTGTTATTTATATTCATTATGTATTTTCATGGATCAAATTTAAATATAATAAAAGGGTTAAAATTAATAGTATACAATATCAAGCCTTCATCCCTTCATATTTTTGAAATATTCAATCTAAAATAATACTTGTCACCTTTAGAAACCAAATGGTATGTTTTACTCAATTTTTTCATCTTACCTTTATAACTCAAGGTTGTGTCACTTAATTTCCCACTCCTATTATTCATTCATGGCTTATATTATATTTCATCATTCAGGTTTTCAACACTATATGAGGTTGGGTCCCTTATGATTCACTAAAAACTAAAGGTGGTCACCATCTTCCCATTTCTCACCAACCACACCCACATACCTCAATACAAGCCAATAAATATAAGGGTTAAAATATCATTAATCATCTATAATCTAACCTACTATTTTTTTATTTTGAAGTTATTAAAGAGATCAATAATCTATTAAGATATCTTATATGAAATGTTTCATGATATGACTCTTCCTAATGATACACATCTAACATAATTTTATTATATCATGAATACATTTAAGGATATATATAAGGTATTTACTTTTTATAAGGATAACTCATTTCCTAAAAATATTATAAATCAAGATATTCCACTATTCATTCAAGTTTAGGTGTACGAAAAGATATTAAAGCATGTGTTGGGAGAAAAAGGTTTAAGATTAAATAATTTTATTCCATTATTTATTATAATTATGTATCAATATGAATTAAAAAAATCAAGTGTTTTGACATTATTCCTTATAAAATACTTAGAACTATCACATTAGATTTAATAGTAGGTCCCGAGAGAGTGTTTACCATTTTTTAAGTCATGCCTAACCATTTACACTAAAACTTAGTTTTGGGTTGATCTTGGATTCATGAAATGGATGATATATCTTATACATTCCATAGATACATCAAATTTATATATTATATACATGAGTATATAATTTTGGAGGATGATATCCCTTTTAGATATTATAAAATTACTTAATCATAATCTAAGAATAATTATATTATACTACTTACACAACTTGTACCACTTTTTAAAATGAATACATATGAGGTGGTCAAGTAAACTATACAACATGACATAAAACCAACGATTAGCATTAAATAAAATACATAAAGTTAATTTCAAGCTACTATGGTGTAAAAATAGGTAATTTTGTATGTCCTTTTTTTGGTCAATTATAAGGATCCTAATTAAATAGTTATATTTTTGGTATGATAGTGATAATGGTGATATGAAATATCTAATATATGACACATAGTGTAAGCTAATATTTAATCCTATCAATGCAAATGAGTATGTATCTCATAATCTATAACTTGTGCGAGTTAGAATATATCAAGATGATTCATATATCATAAATAAGGACAAATCAAAAATTACTAAAAATAAAAAATATTACCATGACAAAGGAAAGGATATAATTCAATATAAATAAGATAATACGAGTACAAACACTCATTTTAATATTATTTCACAATAATAAAAAAGTTAAATTCAAGTTTTATGTCCAAGGGTTACATAACTTGAATATAAGATTGCACATACTCACAATGTTGAGAATTATAAATAGTGCACCTTCTAAGGAATAAATTAAATAAAATAAAAAGGAAAATTTTAATAAAAAATGGTTACAAATGAAACTATTGGAAATTGACAAGTTTAAAAAAATAAAATAAAAATGAATGATTGCAAAAAGAAAAAATAGAGTAAGAAAGGTTATAAAATGCAAAAGTAGAGTAAGAAAGTTACAAAAGGAACAATAATAACAATTAAAATGTGAAAATTTATATAATAAATGGGGAAAAAACTGAAACATAGAAATTAATTTTAAAAATTTTGTAAAAAAACTCAAAATAAGAAATAAAACATCCTTAAGAAAGGGTTCCTCACAAATGAAAATAAAAATCAAGACATACTGAAAAGGCTAATGTCACAAATGTGGTTCCAAAGGAGTAAAATATTTTATTTATTTATATCTAAATTCTTTCATTCTTAATCATCATAATGATGTCAATAAATTTACCAATATTGATATTTCATATTTTCAGGAAGCAAATATATGTATCATAACACTTCTCCAATATATTGGGTATGGCAGGTAACATTTGGGTAATATTAACAAATCTCAATGTTGCATTGGATCCATTTATTTTTCAATAAAACTTGAATAAAAAAATGTTATTTTATATTTAACATCATCCCTACCTTAGATCAATACAATGTAAATTTGTAAAATCATGGTTGAGAGAAATGGTGTTTAATCACGACTATGCCACAATCGAGCATGAAGGTGCAATGGTTAAAATTTAAAGAGAGGATGATTTTTTAGATAAAAATAGTAAATTTAAAATATATATTTAACTAATATTCTTAAATGACAATTAATATAATTGTAGAAGAGGCACATGATACAATACATATGAAATTAAAAAATTAAATACCAAAAATGGTATAGTTGGTTTTACATATATAGATGCACTAGATGATTATGTTTATGATCATTTATAATATTGGTATGATAATCTTAATTTAAAAGGACATAATAAACATACCATCTAAATTTTTGGTTTAACACATAATTTAGTAAGTCATTACATAATTATGTAGGAAATTCATGGGAATATTGTGTTCGTCAAATCATAGGTTTGATTCAATGTTTGCTATTATACATAGATTCTTCATGTTTTTTTGAATAATTATCCACTTTATTATCCTATATTGTAATGAATTTTTTCATATTCACTTCCATATACATTAAATTTAGTATTTGGTTTTATTTTATTTGACCCTTTCCTTTTGATTGTATATCCTGATTTGAACATCTATTGTACATTATGTCATGACACATATTTCATATTATTAATATCCATCCAATTCTTATATTTTTTATTCCTTGATACTTTAAATTTAATATATATAAAATAATTAGAATTTTTACATAAAAATATTAAATATTATAAAAATATATAGATTTCAAAAATACAAAAACATACAAAATATTCTCAAAAATAAAAAAGTCAAGACTTGAATCATGACATGATTTGTTGTTTTGCTTCATTATATATGTTATTTATATCATTATTTGTATATATCATATTTTGTTTCATAAAATAATGAATTTAATGAGGTATACGAGTTTGGTTTAGGACATACATAACATACATGGATTCCCATATGTTGAACTACCTTATACCCAATAGCCATGCCTATGATAGGGGAATTCATTTTGTAGGTTACATTATCTCTCTCTCTCACACACAAATATATCTACCATGATGAGATATGTATATTAAAATTTTCTTTATATTTACTCATATCTTACATTTTGTTAAATGGATATGTTACGTTGCCATGATGTGACATTAATACATATGGATGGTGTAAACTAGTTTTCACTTTTTCTATGCTTCTAAAATGTCATTAATTTATTAAATTATAATATTTTAGATATTAAAATATGATTATATATCATTATTAGTATTTAACACATTAGAAATACCAATCATGTATCTACCCATTAGTCTTATACCTTTTAATTACCGAAAGGATCACACTTGCCATCTCATAATGTCTAACTATTTATCTTATAGTCAGACCCTATCATTTTGATTACCAAAATAACCTAAAAAATAAATAAATATTAAAATATGAAATATATCATTCACTATCAATTATATATCTTCAATAATATTCTATTTTTTTGGACACTTACATTTTCATAAGGACACTAACATTGATACTAGTGCCTAACTTATTTATCAAGTGTCTATACCTCAAAATTCATCCAAATTTAAATATTTAAAATTTATGGGTTATCTTATTTAAATTATATAACCCTTATATGACATAATTTAAAAAGGTTTTAGCATAAATACAAAATAAATAATATTCATCATTATTGAGCATGCATATAATGAATATCAAGAAAACACCTATTCAAGATCATTCCATCAATTTCAAAATTATGTTATACTATTTTATTATTTCATATTTTTATATAATTAATATGAAAATACATATTAAAAGTCTAAAAAATTCAAATAATATCTCACGAGTGGTATTTGTCAAGTTATAAGCTATATCATTGTATGCCCTTACATATAGCATATTACACCATTTTGTACACACAAGCCCACATTTATAGGATAAATACATATGTTTGAGTCCCTCATACATATTTTTGAGGCCTTCCTTAGAGTATTTTTTATGTAAGTAGCACTCATTAATATATGATTCCTTGAGGTCAGGTTGACTTGTGAACCCACTAACCCATTTTTTGCAAGGTGACCTAACCTAAGGTAATGAAATAAGGTTTAAAATATATAAAGTTCTATAAAGACCATGTGTATAATCAAAAAACATTAAAAAAATTAGGAAAAAAAACATAACAAGAACATATGGTTGATTCACAATATATTTAATGCTTCTTAAAGGATAGAACCATTGAGACATAAATAAAAGTGTTGGCACAAGTGTCTAGGCCTCCATAAATAATATTTATCAAATTTAATGAATGGGTCCTAAGAATGAACCTACCTACTTAAACATATAAAAAACTAATATCCACTTGCACATATGCAAATAAGTTAATTATTTTCCATTCATTGTGTTTAAAATTATGAGAAAGTCAATTGGTATTATACTTTCCATATTTAATAGTTTTCTAGATTTAGTAAATTATGTTATCTAAATATGTTTAATTGGAATACTCTAGAATATTTTTATTAATCAATTTTAATAGGTTATTATATCCCTTTAACCCTAACACCCAATTTTAAAAATGGTTAAATAAATATAAACATTGTTTTTATACAAGGGAAAATGCAGGTGACCTACAAATCAATCCTAGCTCAAAGAATATAAATCACACTTATACTTGATATATTTAGACATTCAGGTTCATGAACAAGATGGATACACTAGACCTAACTAAGGTTTCTATTACCATAATCATCTCACTAAAGAGGGTTCCAAATCATTTATTTAAGCAACACAATGTGATAACCCTAGTTGGGTCCTATGTTTTCTATAAGTATATTCAAAGTAAATTAAAATCTAACATAGTGTTCACTAAATCTTGTGGCACAAAATAATGGTAATAAAAATTAATGTAAACATAAATATAATAATTATAATTAAGCTATGTATAGATATAAACATAATGTATGGAGAGAGAAATACATTAAAAAACCATTACTTATGATACTTCTATCTACTAAAATAGAGGAGTAAAGGTATAGATACTTACCTTGAAGATGAACCTATCAAGACTCAATCTCTCCCATTGGCTAAAGCTATTTCATGAGAGGTTGTTGTGTATTGTTAAAGAAAATAAGGATGGACAATGCACTATAGCCAAGGACCTGCTAATGAATCTAAATATTTCATAAGATAAAGTTCTTCCCTCTAGGTATAAAACCCTAAGCAAATAAATTATCAATTATAATGGTATAATAACACATTTTAAATAATCATAAATGAATAATTAACTCTGTCACTCTCCAAAATAGCAAAAATGGATATGTATATATAGCTGAATCTAACACTAAACCTTTCTAAAAGTTTCACCAACAAGGTCGAATCAGTTTGAACTTGTATCATTAATTTATAAAACCATGTTAGGTCTTTATCAATGTCACTTTAGGATGACCTTGACCCATAATGTGTTAATATTAATTTTAATACAAGGTCAACCAAAGCTGACATTATTTGGTAAATATCAAAAAGGGATTTTAGCTTAGGTAGGGGTTGAAAAAGGTGATGAATTATTTAGAGTGTGTAAGGGAGGTGTGAAATATTATGGAAGTGTATATTATATGGTTTGTGTTGATTTAAATTGTTATAGGGGGCAAAAATATTGTGAAGCACCAGTGGTCTTCCCACCCCTTTCCTAGTGGACCCTTTAAGGTGTGCACTTAGAGAGATTGAGAATCGATGGGTTCTTTTAAGAGATAAAACTTTAATAAGTGATAAATTTTGAAAATATTATGTGTATACATATACCCCACTCAAATATAATCACGTCTCACTTAAGTGCAACATGGGATTATGCATTGAGAAAAAAACATAGTAACACACAATGTTGAAGCTCAATGAATTACAAATTTTAAAGAATAAAATAACTGAAAGTAAATGGTTCAAAGAAAATAATTAAAAAATAAAAGTAATGTATGTTTACCTTGAATTTCATTTATTTTTTAATGGTTGTCTACTATGTTTATAGTTTTGATCATGGAGGGTACAAAAACTACTTTGGACAAACCCAAGGATACAAAATTAAAGATAAAAAATAAACAAACACAAGAAAATCAAGATAAATTAATTATGTAGGCAAGACATACTTATAAATTTGGTAATTTATGGTGATAAATGATAAGTTATGACCAAATGACCAAGTCAAATTTTGTAATAAATCAGGTAACCAAAAATCCAAGGTTACTAAATGATTGAAAAACTCAAACAAGTAAAAATTAAGTAAGAAAGGTAAACCAATAATGTAAACGAAGGATGCAAGTAAAAATGATAATGAAACATTAATGTGAAATAAATAAAAATTCATAATTAAAAAAATATGGGAAAGCAATGGTAAAACAAAATTGATGAGTGAGTAGTAATAATCCTTACTCAATTAGCAATGGAAAAATTACGTGAAAGGCAAAACAAAATTGGTGAGTGAGAAGTAACAATCCCACCTGACTCAAAAATGGAAAAAGTACTAAAAAATATAAATAGATGAATTTATATAAAAAAATAAGTGATAATGAAACAAGTTCAAATAAACCAAGGCAATTATAGAAATTTAAATCAATGGTATAAATAATATAATACATAGTCACTCACACATACTATTTTGTTCTAAAGATAGATAAAACTAAAATAAAGTAGTGCTAACATGTTTTTAAGATGCAAAGAAGAGGGAATATATAAGTGGGAAAAAAATTAGAATCAAACCTAGCTCTCAAGGGTGGAAATGAAATGGGTGGTGGTGGAAACGACGTAAAAATCATGTTAGAAAAACTCTTTATTGAAGTCAAGACACTTAGATTAGGTTTGTCAAAACAAGAAGACCTTCGACATTAAGGACTCTAAATAAATTTTCAAAACCAAAAAAACCTTGGGTCATAAAATGAATTATGAATATCATCCTATGAATACCATATGCATGAAAATTAAAATGGACCTAACCTCACACAATTTATTCCTCATTCCTCAAGACCCATTTTACATTCATCGGTATACTAAAAATATTATGTACTTGGATGAGAAAGTAGGTAAAACTGATATATTATTTTGAATTATCTTATCCAAATATATTGGCCTACTACACCCTAATGGACCTCAACTATATCATGAGGTCAACTATGGAGTTTGAGATTTGATTAGAGATAGGAGATGTATTATAAATCACATATTTTAGTGTGATGTTGACTTTTAAATTTATATATTACCTTTTGATCATTGACTTTTGTGTTTATATGAGTTATATTTTAAATTTTGATGGATTTTTATATTCCTCCTCCATACATATTTAGAGACCAAACATGGGTACATAATACTTGGTTACTAAGAAAGAGAACATTAGAGATCATGGTGTCTAAGAGTCTTGTTAATTCATGCAAAATAAAAGTGTTATCTTGAATTTGACCTTGTTTTATTTAAAGTGGAATGAAAATAAAGGAAATCAAGGAAAAATAAACATGAATTTTTTTAATTACTTCAAATCATAAAAAATGTGACAAAGGTGACAAAGGAGAAAAGGGATACAATTATAGATAAGTATGATTCCTTATCAAAACAATTTAAGGAACATTAAGGAAACATGTTAACATAGTTTGTTGTGCAAGTTTTATCTACAAAGGAAACAAAAACCAAATCTAAGAATATAGGATCACAAACTTATAATCATTTCTTAACATTATATAAAAGGAATACTTGTTTGAACAAAGTGTTTTTAGAATAAAATGGTGATTTTATAAGGACATACTGAACTGATCCATGGTCTTACACTACAAATCATAAAAGAGAAATCTAAATGGATGCAATAAAGGCAAAATGGTATTTGTGAGGAGGGCCTAGTCCTATCCATGGTATTACACTTAATCTCACAAAAGATAAAACCAAGAGGATGAAAAAGGCATTATAAAATATTTAACTTGATAGGAAAAAAAATTGAAGTGAAAGTAAATCATGAATGTATTAAGTCCTCTCCATGGTATTACAATGCAACTCAAGAAAGAGAAACCAAAGGATGAAGGGAAGGAACTAAGGTTTGTGGAAAGATAAACTATTTTAGAGGGTGATACGCATGTATAAATCATAAAAAAAAGTATTAGTAGGATAGCATATAAAAATATGATAAGAAGGTAAATATCCAAGAAAAATATTTCTTCAAGAATTATGCATTAGTGGGCTTTTTGAAAAAATGGACTTCATTAATTTAGAGGTGATAGTGTTAGGACTAGTAATATCTTTCACTAAATAAGGGCCCCACCATTTTTGGGCATATTTTCCTTATTTATCATGGGTAGAGTCTAACTTGAACTAGATCACCAACATTGAAAGTGCAAACTTTAACTTTTTATTATACTTCTTGGTAATACAATCCTTGTATTGGTGATTATGTTGAAAAGAAACTAGATGATGTTCATTGAGAATATCAAAAGCATGAAGGTAAGCATCACATAATTATTCATTGGGAATGATACTATGAAGAGATATAATTAAGGAGGGAATATTTAATTCTAATGGTAATATAGACTTAGAACCACAGACTAGAGAGAATGGTGTTGCCCTAGTGGCAATATATATTCTAATATGATAGGCCCAAAGTGTAGGATATAAATGAATATGCCAACCCATGCAAGTTTAATGAAATATCTTTTGGAGGATTTTATCAATAATTTTATTAGTGACCTCAGCTTGGCCATTGTATTATAGATGATAAGTTGTGGATAATTTGTGGCATATTTTAAATTTAGCACATAATTACTTCACATCCTTATTCTTTAAAGTTCCACCATTATTATAGATTATCATATGGATAAATCCAAAATGAAAAATGATTTGGTTAAGGATAAATTTATAAATTTTGTCTCCTATGATTTTGGAAAGAGGCATGGATTCTACCTATTTGGTAAAATATTCAGTAGTTGTGATGACAAAAAACATGCCCATCTTAGGACTAGAGTAATTTTATAATGAGATATAAACCCCAAATGTAAAATGGGAAAGAATATTCCATAGTTTGGATCTTAGTTGGTGGTGAATGGATTATATCATCATGAAGTTGGAAAGGATTACACTTTTTATAAAATTTGATAGCATCATTTTCTAAAGTAGGCCAAACATATCCCATACATAGGGATTTAAATGATGTATCATGTTCTCTATAGTGACAAACACTAATTCCCCCATGTTCTTGTTCAAGGATAGTAAGGACCTCTTCTTTCATTACACAATAGATTAGGGTACCTTTTGTGTTATGATGATAAAGGGTATTATATCGAAAGACATTTAAAATCTTATTTTTGAATTCTATTATTTTCATGAGAATCCATGTCCAAAGGATAAGTTTGATGTTTGAGTAATAGGATATTATTTTTATACAATGGGATCCATTGAATAGTGGCATCCTTAGTGTGACAGATAAGTGAATCTTGTGGTTGAATAAAATATAGTAACTTTTTTATTTAAAATTATGAGTCACTAAGTACTTGATGTAGATGAAATAGGGATGTTGAAGAAGTAAGAGAGTCATAAATAGTGTTATGATATCTTTTAATGGTATCAATGGTAAAAGAGGCAAAATATTTGGAAAAGATGAGCCATTTGATGATAAGAGATAATATTTTCAATTTTACATTGGTAGTAACCATTTAACATAGTAGTAGATAAGTTGAGAGTCACACAAAGAATGAAGATATGGAATATCTAAGTCAAGTGTTGATTTAATGCCTAGAATTAATGCTTCATATTCTTCCATGTTATTAGTAACATTTTGATTAGACAATATGATAAAGGGATTATTTTTCCATAAGGATTATGTATAATACAACCTAACTTATCTCTTTTGAGACATTTGGTGTCATCAAAGTGTAGGTTCTATCTGTCTTCATGCAAATTGATGGTGATTTTAGAAATATCTTTGATAACTACTTTGGATTTAGTAGTATCAATAGTGACATAGGTATCTTCTTGATTAATTTATTATAAATCAGTAATGAAGTAATATAAGTAATCTTTAATAGATATTTCTTGATTAAAACCTTCAATATAGAGAATGTTATCATTGGGGAGACTATCTTGAAGGTGATTTGTAGTGGGTATGGGTACAATTACAAGTTGGTCATGAATGAAATTTTATTTAATATATTTTTAAGTTATGATTTGAAGGTAAAATTCCATTAGGAGAACCATCCACTTTCTAATTATATCTCCAATTAAAAATTCTTTGGAGAAAAACTGACAAAGTGGGTCAGAATGAATGATGACATAGGTTATTTGATATAACATGTAATGATAACATTTTTCAATTGAAAAATAGATAAAGAGGTAAACAAATTATACTTTGGTATAAAACTTTTTTGTAATTGATGAGGCATCAACTAATATAGTAAATAACATACTCTATTTTGGTATCATCTTGTTGGGAAAACATTACCCCAACTAATATAGGAGTAGATTAAGCATACAAAATCAAAGGATGATCATTGGATGGTGGGTAAATGGTAGGTGGATGGAGTAATGATAATTTCATGTTATCAAATGCCTTCTAACAAGGATCAATATATTTTATAGCATTACCTTTATTAATGGGAATTAATAGAGTATATGTAATAAGCTATTTTGGGGATGAATCATCAAATCTCCCCAAGCTTGCCAAGGTATGTACAAATGTCTGGAATGGAGCAAGGAATGGGAATGTTGACTATATGATTAATTTTAGTGAGATAAACATCAATACCATGAATAAAAATTAAGAACCCTATAAATTTACAATATTTAACTCCATAGACACACTTTTAGGGGTAGATTATAAATTTATACTTGATTAGTCAATCAAAGATTATGGCTAGATCAGAGAGATGGGTTGTGTGACTTTTTAATTTGGAAATGAGGTCGTACATACAAGTTTCCATAATATTATGTATAATATCATGAAAAATGTGAGTCATATCTCATTAATAAGTAGTTCTATAATTTTTAAGGTTGAAGGGCATCTTAACATAGTAACAGGTGCCCCATTTTGTAGTGAATGTTGTGTTGTGTTGGTCTTTGAGGGCTATGCAAATTGTATTGTATCCCAAAAAAATTTCATGAGTGATAAAATTTCATATCTAGTAGTTGAATATACAATGGAATTTATTAAAGGTAATGGAAAATTATCATTGGGAAAAGTAAGGATGAGATTGTGAAAGTCAATGCACATAAAAATAACCATGGTAACTTTCTTATGAACATGAAAATTTTTTGACACCCATTCAGAATAGTCTATAGGTTTAATAAACTTGGCATCTAATAGTTTGATAATTTATTTATGGTATAGGGTGGAAATTTTGGGGATAAATTTATACTATTTTTTCCAAATGGATTTTGCATCTAGGTATGTGATTATATTGTGCAAAATGATCCTAAGGTCAATACCAAGAATGTCCTCATATGACCAAGAAAAATTCTCATGATATTTATCATAGAATAGAGAAAAATTATCCTGCTCAATCGGTGTGATTTCTCTATAAACTATTATAGGTAGAGCACATGAGGCTGTGACATATTATATTATCATGATTTATTCAATAAGCATCACATTTCCATCTTGAAAATGATATGGCATGATGGTAAGAGAAGAAATGGGAATGATTTTAGGATAAATGATAGCAATGAAGTTATTAAAATGAGGAGCCTTTCATTTGAAATTCCTAAGTTTGTGATGTTGTTGAGGAAGTTGAGGTTCTTGAGCATGGATCAACTCAAGTATGGCTTCATCACTAGGTAACGTAAGTAGAGGTCCATAATATTCCATTTCTACTTCAAGATAAATATTTTTTTACCATGGAAGTAGTATATAGGATGTATCCAACATACATATAGGGCTTTAACATCAAGACTGATATTAAGAGTAGGTGGAACTTGTTTATTCCTAGTTGTACACCTTGTACGCTTGGCCTTACACACTTGAAGAAAATGGAAAACAAAGATGAAAAACCCACTAGTATGTCATTGTATCTAAGGAAGGGTTTAGTATCAATAATGGATCAAGTGCAAAAATTATTGAGAGTTACCTAAAAAGGGCATGGTTAGTTCCCTGCTACTTTTGGCTCTACCTAAACCAAGGTGAGAGGACATATGGAGTAGCTTACTCAAATCAAGAGATTTTTCAATTCAATCTCCATGGGGATTTTTGGGACATAGAATAATAAATATGACTAGAACACAACCAAACACATTCAACCCACCTAGGAAAGGTTTTCACATGATGTAAACAAATGTTCTAGGTTATATACAAGCTACTAAAGATAGATAGGAAAGTGACTACAATCTTCATTTTAAAATAATAATTCAACAAGGGGATGAATGAAAGACTATAATACTAGTATTTGAAGCAAATGATGCATACACATGTTAAGTATTTAAGATTTGATGCATTAAAAAGTAAATAACATTTATAATATTCAAAAAGGTGTATTATTTGTAGGGTAGGATAGGGTAGAATAGCTGGATAATTATAAAATAGAGGATGGTGTACTAGTGTCTTCCAAATAGAAGTGTGTCACACAATATTTCATGACAATATTCCTTAAAAAAGATGTAGAAAAATTCAAATATAATCTAATAGGAAATACTAAATGATCCTTGAAAGAATAGAACATATACTGAAACTAATCTTTCAAATGTATTTCCCTATTGAATCCATAAACCTAGGGTGCCCTAAAAATTTATTTAGAAACAAATTTGAAAATAGTGAAAAAGGGATTTATAATTTAGATCAAAGCCAAAAATGACAACTAGTAATGGGCATAGAACAAGAGATCCAGTCAAAAAAATTTTCAAAACATATTACTACACTTCACCAATAGGAAACAACAAAGAACCACAAGTATTTTCATTAAATTGAAAGAAATATTACATACATCAGTTTTTCAAAATGCTACCATGGGGACAAGCATGGTGAGATTGTTCTTTTGACAAGGGAAACTTAAACATGCTCTCAAATCTTGATAATGTCTTTACACTTGCAACCACCTTAGTAAGAGAGACAAGATCTACACAATAATTGATCCCAAAATTTTTTGTATAAAACCTATACATAGAGAAAGCAAAAACCCAAAACAATGACTAACTATAACCTTGAATAAAGGAGAAGCCCCCTATTTATACATTTTCATCCCTTCTCAAATCATGCGACTCTAGGTTATAATTTTCAAATTTCAAAACAAGAATTCAAGTCTACCAAGATGATTTTAGCTAGAATATGCCCTTTTCCATGCTTGAGATCTTCATCCATTTATAAGAAAAATCTATGTTCTAACTACCTCTACATATAATGATGAATATGTGCAACAAACCCATTGATCCCTTAACTAGAGATGATGATGAGTTTTTTGGTGGAGGTTGAACAAACTTATAGAATCATGTGAAACCACCTATAGATGACCTTGACCACTTGTATGCATAGGTGGAGGGAGAAAATTGTTTGAGGAGCCAAATAGACTTTGTCCTAATGTGTAAATGTCTATAGATGATTTCCTATTAATCGATTAAAAATAATGGAAGCTTTTTTTAATAGAAATCCTACCCTTTGTGTATGTTAAATAAGGCCTATTACCTTGTGATTATTGTAATTAGAAAGCTCCAATTGTGATAAAAATAGAAAATGATCCATGCATGTTTATAAATATGCTCTATAATAGAAATTATATCTTATTATATGCTTCAAATCATTGCCACGTCCATGAAATAACCATCAATTTTAGATTTTAAACCAAATATTGCCATATTTTACCACATATTGACATGTAACATACCATATCAGACCCAACTAGGCACTCATGGAGTGCAAAAGTGACTAAGCTACTTGATTGTCTTAATTCAAACACATGTCACTTATTTCTACCCTCTTGAAGCTAGATCAAATATGCACCATCAATCTCATAAGAATTCCCCAAGCACTAACCTCATCTTGAGCTATTGATTTTGATTTGGGCCTTTAAGCTTTTTCTACTTGGTAGCTCTACAGGCTCTCTAGGGTTTTTTATGGATAATATAAATTCCTTGGGTGATATTCCACTACATGACATCACCTCACTATATTTATGCCCCCATTAAAATTTACATCATCATTATGCACCATTGATGTCATTGGCATGGATCAAGCATATACCATTGATCTCTATTTATAGGGATTAATCCTTTGCTCTGTGTTCCATTGAATTTTTGATAGGGTCTCATGATGATAACACTTATCAGTGTCTCACTCATCCTAGGTTTATTTAACTATTTATCTCTGATCATGCACCATTAGATCATCCTTCTCTAAGTTAACATGTGCCATAGATCTACCTCCATTTTAACTCATATGGCTACCTCATGCGGCTTCAATTTGATTCTCACATGACCATATTGGAATATTTGAATCCTAATAGATATTTTTCATGGCTTAAAATTAACATCTGCACACTTGTCAATGATTTTCATGAGACCATCACACTTATACAACTAGGGTAAATTTGTTTGGGACTTTTCTCATCGAGCCTTCTATTTTGTAAGAACTTAGCTTTTAGGATAAGTTTTTTAGGCCTTTTGTCTTCAACATTCCTATTTGCGTTCAACCTTTAGTCTTCGACATTTCTATTTTAGTCTTTTTATTTTTGTAATCCCTATTGTCATTTGGCCTTTGGGTCCTTAGGACTTTTGTTCCACAACATTTATTTGGGTCTTTTGTTTGATAGAAATTTGGTTAGGATAATTATTTCAAACATTTCATCCAAAAAAATTTCCCTGAAGTAACTGACCTTTAAATTTTTCTTTAAGCAATAAAACTTAATATTTTCCCAAAATATTGAATTTTTATCTAGCTATTTTTGAGAACAAAATACTTGTGAGAATTTGTCTTTCAAACATTTTTTAGAGAACAAAATATCTGAAATAAATAAGCCTTCAAGGTTTTTTTCATAGATAAAATATCCAAAACAAATAGGTGTTTAGGAGTTTTGCTAACTCTTTGGCTAAAACATAGAATTTTATCAAACATTTTTCACAAGAAAAATGCTTGAAGGAAATATACCTTTATAACTTTTATGTGGGAAAAATGCATGAAAGAAATAAACCTTCAGTTCTTTTGCATGGGTAAAATACCCAAAATAAATAGACCTGAAGCATATGCTAAATAAAAACAAAATTAACACTTATCCGATTTAACACGAAACTTGACTTCCAATGAAGACTTAAAAATAAGCCTTGGGATGAAGACTTAGGCATTTAAACTCAACAAGGGCTCAATTGATTCAATGCAATTTTGGTAACTAACACTGGATCTCACCTAGGGATTCATACCCCCTACACATGTGCAAAGAACCCCAAAATGTAAGACCAAGTGCCAACCTAGGGGGGCATAGAGTCAACACTTAGAAATTTTAATAAACACTAAACAAAACAATGGTATACTAACAAAAATAGATCAAGAATATCTAAAAATGAGCACATGACAAAAAACATGAAAATAACTATACAAGCAAGGCCCAAAGTAGAGGGTTAACACAAAAAGAGAAGGACAAAGAGAAAAATACTATATAATATATACACAATCATGCACTTAGTCAAGGAAATATTTTAGACATTTCCATTAACTGGTAGCTCCAAAATTTAATCATCCCATAATCTCTTGAACTCTTCTAGTAACTTGGTGACTAAGATGAGGTAAATCAATCTCTGCACATGCATGAAGGTATTTATACTAGGCTGTAATAGGATGACACATTGAAATAAATCCTTATTGTATGATCTCAAATTAGGATAAGACCACACTAAGAGATCTTGGTATATTTTCAATAGCTATAAATAAACTTATTTCTCAACTTCAATCAAATGAGTACCAAGAAAGAGTGATTTAGGATCATTATTTATGTACTCAAAGTATTGCTTGAAATAAGACTAAAACCATTCATCCTTAGGGGATTAAAATAAAACCCCAACATCATTGAATGACATTCTCCAAATACCACCTTTATTGTCAAACCCAACATCAATAATAAATAGTTGCTCAACAACATTGAAATTCTTAATGAGGTTACCTAATTCCACATTCATGTGTATAAATTTGATTAGAAAACACTTTAGATATTCAATTTCATTATGATTGGGTAAATAATATGCTTGTGTCATATTATCATCACAAGCAAATTCATATATTGGGACCTTCTTGACCACAATAAAAAATTGATTATTAGTATTAGTATTCATCATTTCCATGTAGGAAACAAAATTACATGGGGAGTATTGATAATTGAACATCAAAATATCATCATCATTAGAACTAGACTAAATATCATCCACCTCTTCATCACTTGGTTCAGCATTATCACATAGTGGATATGGAAGGAATCACTTGTCACACCAATCAATGTCAAAATCAAAATTCATAGCATTTACATTGGCATTTAATAGATCAGGCACATCTATTTTGGCCTCCAAACTTATCTCATTTGTCATTGATTCAAACTTAGTGGTGAGATAAGGTTCTTAGATGAGTCACCTTTGAAGGATGACCTCAATCCTTCCATATTTATAGATAAGAAAATACTCAAATCCAAAACTTAACAAAGATATTCAAAACAAGAATTGATCTTCCTTGAAATTAGATGATAACATTGAAGTCACCTATAGAATCAAAATTATAGAATATAATAGTTAACACATTGATTGTGATACATGCTAAAAACATACTTTTTTGAGTTTAATGATGAGATAATAGCATAAAGACTCTAATTTTTTTATAATAATGTTCAAAAGGGAAAAAACATCTTCTAACATGTAACTTTAACAACTCTTTACAATAAATTTAGTATAAGTCAAATTTTCAAATATTTCAATTCTTGGCACATCCCCAATGGAGTGATGTGGTGCTGACAGCAAAGATAGTCTAAATATAAAAAATAATAGTAGGGAACCTCATAACATGAAAATACTTACATGTCTTTGTAAGTGTCCCCATAAACATAAGTGACAAGAATTGTCCCCAATGATCGCACTAGTTGACTATTGGTTCCTAGTTGTACACCTCATATGCTCAACTTTGTACACCTGAATAAAATGGAAAAAAAAGATGAAAAATCCACTAGTATTTCATTATATTTGGGGAAGAAATTATCATCAAGAATGAACTAAGCATAGAAAATTAATGAGAGGCACCTACAAAGGGTATGGTCAACACTCTTCTAATTCTAGCTTTGCCTTAACCAAGGTGAGAGGACCTATGGGTAGCTTGCTTACATGGAGAGATTTTGAAATTTAATCTCCATGGGGGTTTTTGGCATGAAGAACAAAAAATATGACTAGAACATAACCAAACTCATTCACTCCACATGTAAAAGGTTATCACACAAAGTAACAAATATTCTAGGTCATATATAAAGTACTAAAAGTAGATAGGAAAGTGATTGCAATCTTCATTTAATAATAATTTTTCAATAATAAGGGGTTGATTGGAAGAATATAATGTTATTATTCGAAGCACAAAATGTAGACACATGTTAATTATGTAAGATTTCATGCATCTGCAAGTAAACAACAATTATAGTATTTAATAGGGTGTATTATTTTCAAGGTAGGATAGGGTAGATCAATTGTATAATTATAAAATGGAGGGTGGTGTGATAGTGGCTTCCAAAAAATAAGGTGTCTTGTAGTATTTTATGAAAATATTTATCAGCAAAGATGCAAAAAAAATCAAATGCAAGCTAATGGGAAATACCAAATTATCCTTGAAATATTAGAACATACATTGAAACTAATCTTTCAAATGCCTTCCCTATTGAATCCATAAACCTAGGGTACCCTTAGAAGTTATTCAACAATATATTCTAAAGTAATGCAAAAAATGGTTTATAATCTAGATCAAAACCCAAAATGATAACTAGTAATGGGCATAAAACAAGATATCTAGTCAACAAATATTTCAAAACATATTTCTAAATTTTACCAGTATGAAACAACAAATAACCATAAGGATTTTCATTAACCTAAAAATAAATATTAAATACATCAATTTTTCAAAATGATTCCATGGGGACAAGCATGGTGAGATTGTTCTTTTGACAAGGGAGACATAAGCATGCTCTTAAATCATGTTAATGGTCATAAAATTGCAACACCTTAGAAAGAGAGATAAGATCTACACATAGTAATTGATCTTAGATATTTTTTTGTGGAACCTAGACATATAGAAAGAAACAAACCAAAAATAATGACCAACCATAACCTTGAATATAGGAGAATCCCCCTATTTATACATTTTATCGCTTGTCAAATCATGCGACTATAGGTTGGAATTTTCAAAATTATAAAACAAGCCTTCAAGTCTACCAAGATGTTTCTAGTTAGAATATGCCCTTTGTCATACCTGATATCTTCATCCATTTGTAAGAAAAATCAATGTTTTAACTCCTACAAATAATGATGAAGATGTGCAACAAACCCATCAATCCCTTGACTAGAGATGCTAGTGAGTTTCATGGTGGAGGCTAAACAAACTTTTGTCATCATGTGAAACCACCTGAAGATGCTCTTGATTTATTGCCTACATAGCTAGAGGGAGAAAATCATTTGAGGGGCCAAATAGACTGTGTCCTCATGTGTAACTATTTGGAGATGCTCTCCTAATAATCGATTGTAAATCATGGTAAATTTTGGATAAAAATCCTCCCCTTTGTGCATGCTAAATAAGTCTCATTACATTATGATGATTGTAATTAGAATGCTCTAGTTGTGATAAAAATAGAAAATGATCCATAGTTATTTGGAAATTATGCTCTAGGGTGCAGTTAGACCTTCTTCTATGCTTTTAATCATTTCCACATACATGAAAGAACCATTAATTTTTGATTTTAAACCTAATATTTCCATAATTTACCACATATTGACATATGGCATGCCATATCAAACCAAACTAGGCACTTATGGGGGGGGGGGGGCAAAAGTGATTAAGCTACTTGATTGGCTCAATATGGACATATGTCACTTCCTTCTACCCTCTTCAAGTTGTATCAAATATGCACCATAAATCTCATAAGAATTCCTTTGGCATTGACCTCATCATGAGCCATTAATATTTATTTTGGCCTTTAATATCATAGCACTTGGTAGCTTTATGGGCTCTCTAGGGTTCTCTATGGATAGTATTAATTTCTTGGGCACTATCACACCATATGGTAGCACATCACTATATCTCTATCCCCATTGAGAAGTCCATCATCATTATGCACCATTGATCTCATTGGCATGGATTAAGCATAGACCATATATCTCTATCCATAGGTCTCAATCTTTTACTCTATGCTTCATAAAATTTATAATAGGGTCCTATGATGACACTTGTCACCATGTATCTCGTCCTAGGTTTCTTTGCCTATTTAGCTTTGATCATGCACCATTAGATTATACTGATCTATGTTAATGCACATCATAGATATACCTCTATTTTAAATCAAATGACTAATTCATAGGGCCTAAATTTGATGCTTACATGATCATATTAGAATATTTGAATCCCAATAGCTATTTTTTGTGGCTTAAAATTAATTTCCATACATCTATCAATGACATCTATAAGACCATCACACTTATGCAATTTGAGAAAATTTCTTTGGGACTTTGCTCATTGGGCCTTCTATTCTACAACAAATATGCTTTTGGGATAATTATTTTGGGCCTTTTATCTTCATCATTCAATTTTGCATTTAGAATTTGGTCTTTGGCATTTTTGTTTTTGGCATCCATATTGCCATTTGTCCTTTGGGTCCTCCATACATTTGATCCACATTTATTTGAGACTTTTGTTCCATGGAAATTTGGTCAAGATAATTATTTGATACATTTTGTCTAAAATAATTTTCTCAAAGCAATTGACCTTTACATTTTTCTAAAGTAGTCTAACTTAAATTTTTTCTCAAAATATTGAAATTTCATTGGGATTTTTATTTGAATAAAATAACTTCAAGAATTTGGCTTTTAGATTTTTTGTAGTGGATAAAATGTCTAATGAAAATAAGCCTTCAAGATTTTTTTTATAGATAAAATGTATGAAACAAATAGGTCTTCATGTTTTTTGCTAACACTTTGGCTAAAACATAGAATTCTTTTAGAATTTTTTCATGGGTAAAATGCTTGAAGGAAATATACCTTCATAACTTTTGTGAGGGAAATATTATAGAAGGAAATAGACCTTCAAAACTTTTATGTGGGGAAAATGATTGAAGTAAATAGACCTTCAAAACTTTTGTATGGGAAAAATTCCTGAAGGAAATAGACCTTTAACATATACTAAGTAAAGACTGAATTAACACTTAGCCAATATAACATGAAACATGACTTCCAATGAAAACTTGAAAATATGACTTCGGTTGAAGACTTAGGCATTTAAACTTTACAAGGGCTCAATTACTTCAATGAAAAGTTGGGCACTAATAGAATTATGGAGGAAGGTTGATTAGATTCAATTTGATTGATAATAGGCATATCCTTATAATCATTGGTAGGGAGAGGATTTGGTAGAGTGACCAATGTGATAATAAGTATAGAAGATTTTGGAAGTTCTAAATTTATGAGAGGTAAGATTTGTTCAAAAACCCAAGGAGTATCAAAATGTGGAGAATTAACTAGAGGTACATGAACTTTAGGTTCTAACTCAATATATATGGAAATAATATGAAAATATCAGTCTAAAGCATGTATTTTAACTAAGGTTTACTAATGTTGTTGAATATACAAGTCTCATGATTAATATTGGGACATAATGTAGTTATTATCATAGGTGGGAGAGATAGTACATGCTTGTGTCTCAAAAAGAACATCAAAAGGTGATATGCCTAGATCGCTAAATTTACGATGTGACATGGTTAAAGAGTCTTAAAATAACTTAGCCACTCTATAATCATTACAAGTGAAATCATATTCTATATAATACACTTCATGTGCATTACATGAAGGAGGGAAGTCGATGATATCATTGAAAAGATAGATGGTATGATCATGAATTAACCTATAGTATTACATGCATTTTATAAATCATTTGGCTCATCGTCATCAAAATTAGAAATAATGACCTGTAAGTATGGATTCATATTGACAAATTTAGGTAAAGGTACACTTTTAATTTTTGGAATAATTTAGATCTGATCTTGAGATTTAGATCTGGGAAGCTGAATAGTCCATGGGTTAGGATTAGAATCATGTCTATACCATTTGACATTATGAATGAACTTGATAGATTGGATATCAGAGTAATAAATAATCCTCATACGATGTGTCCATGGACATCCTATGAGTATATTATAGGATAATGGTAAGTTGAGAACCATAAGCTTAATACATATAGTTTCGAGTCTAATAGTAAGAGGGAGATAAATACAACCAAGTGGATTTTGATTGGTATTATCAAATCTTTGACATGTTAGACAAGTTTTCTTGAGATGATATTTGTTATACCTAAGTTTTTAAATGAGCCATAATGATGTCACATTAATTATCAACCCTTCATTATTAATACTTTGTGAATAAGTGTGGTATTAAAGGCTATTTTAATAAATAGAGGTGGATCATATGCACAAAAAATAATTTCATCATTGATCTTTTATTATTTAAGGAACTCTATAGAAGGATTTGAAAAATGAAATATAGTTCCAATGGTATAAACTTCTATTGGTGGAGGCTCATGGAAGGTTGTTCCTCTTTTAAGGAACATGGTCCGTTATTTTATTTCAGTTGTTACATTAGGAATTTATGATGATAGGGATAAGTGTGAACTAAATCCATGAGATGTATTTTAAAGACATAGATTAAATTTATTCTATGAAATTCTAATGAGATTTAGAAGAGGAAGAACCATCATGAGACTTAGAAGGTAAAGTATTTTTAGTAGGAATATAAATTAGTTATAGGTTTAGATTAAGAAAGTGGGTCTTCATTAGTTTCCAAAGGTAGGTTAGTTTTTGTAGTATATTTTATAAGTTGATCTTATAGTGATGGTTTCTTTGGTCTTGTGATAGGATCTTTATGGGTGGGATTGTGTTGATAATTAAGCTTTACCACATCCACATATTGTAAATAAGTATAGTATTGATCATAATCAGTGTCAATCACACAAATATCCTTGTTTGGTTTTTGAGGTTTAGATGTAGAGAAAGTTTTTAGATTCTTAAAATAATATTTGAAATCTTGTTTCTTTTGAGAAGAATTAACATAATCATGATGATAGATTTTGATCATAACATCATGATTGAATGAATCTCATAGCATAAAATAAATGGTAAATTTTTTAAGCCCACAACATGTTTCATTGGATCTTCATGGAACCAAAAAAATTTGTTAGGATCATACCATCGAGGGGGATTATCTGGATACATGAATGTTTTAGAAGGTGTTAAAAGTTATTTTATTTATTGCATGGTTAGAGGCATATAAGAAGGGTGGGGGTTTTCCATTTTGGCTACTCCTAGTTTTGGTTAAGGATAATTTCAAGTTATTTCATTGGTTTAATGTTGAAAATATCCCTTGATGGTTTTAATGTTAGGTTCAAATAGTTTCATTAGAAATTCTTGTCACTCAAATTTACTAATAACATCATTTAAAGTCTGGGGAGTAATATTTTGAACCTTGTATTGGAGGGAAGGTGTTAGGGTGGTAATGAAAATTTTTAACAAGTTGTCATCTATCATGTTGCGAGCCAAATATTTCCATCATTTGATAAAATCATGAGCTGGTTTAGTAGGGGATTGCTTATCATTAATGAAATGACTAAGATAATTTTTAGGAAGATCATCATGTTGAAATTACTTAACTAAATAATTGACTAAATCCTCAATTTTACATATAGGATGTTGGTGAAGTTGGTTATACCATTCTAATACTTCACCTATGAAGGTTTTAACTAAAAGTTTGTTAGTGTCAAAGGTATTAATTTGTACCCACTCTTTATAAATATTATCAAATGCTTTGAGAAGGGATGTAAAATCGTTAGTCCCATCATAGGAATAGTTGGAGATATATTAACAATATCAATAGATATAATGAAAGGGTTTAAATTTTCATTTTGAATGTATTGAATCATTGTTTTATATATAATAGGTTTTGGAATGACACTTCATATGACATATATAAGAGGTGGAATAATGAACTTTTGGTTATTTTGGCAAAGAAGAATAGGAAGCTGATTAGCCATGTTTATCAAATTATGTTGTAATTGAATCATTTGATAGGTGTTATATGTTTGTAAGATGTTTATTTTTTTCACTATTTGTGAAATAATTTGAGTTATATCAATTTGTGTCGTGGTGTTGGGAGGAGGAGTTCCCAAATTCATATTAGGGGGAAGGTTGTAAGGTGGTAGATTGGTAAAAAGTAGATTGTTGGTGTTAAGATAATTTCTTATGGGATTATTTATTACGCTTATGTCAATTACCCTAAAAATATGGTAAGGTGCCTACAAGTGATAATTGTGTTGATAAGTATGGAATGGATATAGTCCAACAATCTCATTTGGTGGTGTGATTTGAACCATATTTCATTCAAAATATGAGGGATGATAAAAGGTGCTCCAAGAGTGAATATCCTTTTGGGTAGTGAAGGTAGGAATAAAATAACATCCCATATAGCATCTTATGGATTAAAGTTGTCCAAAAATATTATAATATGGGATTTAATGATGCTTGAATATTGAAGATAAAATTAATAAGCAAAGAGGAAAATTAGGGACATAGTCAACTAAATATAGAATAGTATCAGTCAATAGGTATAGATACAACTAGGTCAATAGAGTCTATGGAAAATTTCCACATAGTAGGATGCAAAAGACATAGTCAAACTATTCAACTACATTTTGTAGATGGTAAAATTGAAATATGAAAAAAATATACATAGTTATATAGGTCATCTATGTATTGTAGATGGAGAAATTAAATAGGTGAAAAACATATGAAGTCTTATAGGTCAACTATGTACTAAAGCTAATCAAAACTAATGATCTGTAAGAGATAATAAAAACATAGATTATTGTATTCTAAAAATAGGGAAAACTTTTGCAAGATAATAGTTAATCAAATATAAATAAGCACACAAGTAATTAGATCAATGTGTTTGATCAAATTGTAGCACACATCGCAAACCATATGCTAACATTGGCTAGTACAAATTTTTCAATACAAAATAAATGATCAAAGATCAAGAAACAAAACTTGAATGTAAATGATGATTAATTGGTCATTCCTAAATATTGTTAAGTTATAATAAATTTTGAAATTAATGTGATACAAAGTTAGCTATAAGAAGGAAATGAAAATCATTCTATAGATAGTCTTAGGTAGTTTAGGATGAAAGGATCTATATTGGTCATGGTACTGGCTTGGTATTAGGTCCTACCCCTTCACATCACAATGTTGTAATGATAAGGGTGTCAGCTGATTTACCAATATATAAAATCAGCTATGTGTTTATAATTGGCTAGAAAACCAAGTCAACATCCCCCTTGGTGATGAAATCCAAGTAGGTAGTCCTTGGGAATAAGAATGTTTAATGTTTTTAAGTGTTAAATGATTTGAAAGTGTATGCAAAAGATAAAAATAATGTGACTAAATTGGAAAATTGAAAAACCACCTAACTAGTCTATGTTTGTTACTCTCAGCATGTAAATAATTGAAATTCTAAGTGAATTAATTACTATAAGAAAGGTTAATTTCTTCAGCTATGAAAAGTATAGAGTTGGTTCAAGTGACACTATGTGGAAACAATACATAATAGAGTCGATAGGATCATTTTTATTCTATGGAAGAAAGATCCAAAAGAACATAACTAAATAGGTCAATTATGTATTCTAGAAAGAGGATAGGATACAAAACTTTGTTGAGCTAGTAAACTCAATTTTATGTTAGGTTACAGTTTTATAAACTGCAAACGTATGAAAAATAAGAGTGTAAATGATAAATAGAAATGATGGTGAAGGTAAGAATGAACATTGGTAATTTTGAATATGTTTAGATTCAAAATTTCATGTTTTTATCATCAAATGATAATTTTAATATTATATGAATAGATTTGACTGGGTTGATGAAGTCTACAAAACCTATGCATTGAAAATTAATTTATGAATAGAGTCGAATAGCTCAACTATGTCTACAAACTTGTATTCTAAAAAAGAGAACTATGAAGAAAGTGGATTGGTTCGAATAAGTTTAAAATCCTATAGCTAAATATTAGTACTATGTTGAGCTGATTGATATAATCACCCATATTTGGAGAATGCCTTAAAAAAAAGAACAAAGTTGATTTGGAGTGACTATGTGTTAAAATTAAGCATATAATGTTAGATTATATCAACATGTTTGATATAGTACTATAAAAATAAGAATATGTAAGATGATAATGAAATAAATGAATCAAATAAAACATGCAAGGGTTAGAGTCATGTTGGGTTCACCAAAATGTATATAAGGGAAAATGCATTGATTTAACAATTTTGGGCACATTGGTGTATTATTCCTAATTTAGTTTAAAAGTTTGAGTAGTAAAATTAGTAAATAAATATGAAATAATTAATCTACTAATTTTTAGAATTTTATTGAAGTTTAAACTATTATGAAAATAGTAATAAGGGAAAGAAAATAAGACTTAGCTAAAAACTAATTGATACGACTAAGACAGAGGGCAGAATTCACTATGCAGGACTGAGACACTATCGTAAATCAAGATTTGGCCTTTGTTTTATGATTTGATAAGAGCATATAAAATAAGACACCCTAGGCTCCAAAACTATAGTCCACTTCTACCAATATTGTCTAGGAGACACAAGATTTTTGGTTTTTGTTTGTTATGTCTATGTGACCCTACCTATGAAGTTTTGACTACTAGATGTCCATAGAACTCCCTATAGAGTAGATTTTGTCTTCAAAACCCTAGACTCCTTTATACTTTGACAAAATTTGAGAAAGAGGGGGGGTTAGTGTGTGTAAGATTCATTAAACATGTATCCACACCCCTTATGTGGGCATGATGCCTACATATCAATACTCCAAAGAGGGATCAATCCATTTATATTTCTCCCACTTGATGTGCTTTGTGAAATCATATGAAGATAAAAAATGCTAAATTAGATGTGCTTGAGGTTATTAGGGACTAGTGTAAGGATTTAGATAAGCTTGTAAGTGTATTATTTGGTTATATGAAGAGAATAGGGAAGATTACCTAAGTAGTCTTTCTTTTATTCTTGCTTGCTTAGTAATAATTTCCAACCCCTTCTAAATGAACTTTGAATGGGATATTATAGGGATCTATTGGTCATGGGTTGAATGTATTCACATTAGGGTGATAAAGAGGATAGGAACTAGAAGGAAATGACCATTTGGGATTGAGATGTGATTCGATAAGAGTGCCAAAAATGAGACACCCTAGGGTATGGTGCTATAGTCTAAGCTGGGCACTATAGTCCTAAGATAATAGGACCTAAGGGGATGGATCTATCATGGAAAGAGCAGTCTGACTCAATTGAGATCAAGTCTAGAAGGATATGAATGACTAAAAATTATTAAAAATATGAATATGAGGATCATGAAATCAAGTAGGATGGACTTATGGGAAGGATGCCATAAGTCACACTCAAGTTACCAATTTTCACATTTTATACGACTACATTTTTCCTACCTTTATTCTAGTGATGCAGTAAAGGAAAATATTAGGATAAAGGAAAAATGGAAAGTGTAACTAAACTTACTTACAAGGGTAAAACTCATGAAGCTATTGTGATGTTGGGTTTGCATAGAGAGAGCATGTTATGAAGTGTAAATCTACAGGAAAAAAAAGAGTAGATCAGTTCTTATTAGATACACTATATCTAAAATAAGAACATACAAAGTTGGGTAAGAGAGAGGAAGAAAAAGGAATAAATACACCTCATCAAGTATGTGAACCAATACAAAATCTATTGTGATGATTAGTGATACTAGATGATTTTGAGTAATATTAAGTATGTTTTGTACCAAGAGTAATATCATGAATAGAGATAAATGCTCAATTCCCTGGAAATGGCTCAAAATTGCAAAGGCTATCCCTTTAACTCCATCATAACCTACTAAGTGAATATATATTATCATGCATGTGTTAATTGATATTTGTAATATGTTTCCAATCCCTCTAAGTAGGTGTCTCAAGAATATAAAGGATAGCTAGTCCTTTGGCTCCATTATTGCCTCATGAAGTGAAACTATGAACTGATACTAGTATGAAATGTGTGTTGTATGAGATAGATCTTGAAGTCCATGAATTTAATATGATCTAATAATGTTGGTTTGGATAATAAATTTATGTTAAAAACTAGGACACTCTTGGCCACACTGAAAGATGGAGATTAGGCTTGTATGAAAGCCACTCTAAAATTGGTGCATTAGGCTTATATGAAAGCCACTTTGAAAGTTGGAGGTTAGGCTTGTATGAAAGCCAATATAAAATGATGTTAACCACCTATATATGGAGTAAGGCATGAAACTACTGAGAATACTTGGGTAATATGCTAAACTTAGAAATAAAATAAAATAAATGTGTCATGCACATTGCCCCCAATCACTAGTGTCTAAAACATAGATTTTGATATAGAAGTTATACCAATTGCCATATCTAAAACTAGAAGTGAGATCCATCATGTCACACATGATTCCCCATATATCTATATTCTCTAAGCAAAAGTGTACTAAAAATTATTGATTTGAAAGTTTAAAATTGTAGCTAAACCTAATTTTCTACCTACTTTTTGAAAATCTAATTTTTTTTCCATTTGGATAGGAACACCAAAAATAAGAAACCCTAGTGTCTAGTGTTGTTTTCCATGTCTAATTCTATTTTCCTTTGTTAAAACTAAAAACTATTCTAGAATCATCACTATTTTTCTAGTTTGTTCTACCTAGTTTGACCTTTGATTACTATTTTGAGTGTTTTGAAACTAGTTTTTCAACTGGTAGGAGCTCTGATCTCTATGTTAAAACCCTATTTTTCCCCCTCTTTTGAGGGTAGGAATGGAGACCCTATAATGACTAACCTCAAGAAAAAGAGCCTTACAAATGTGTTATGTTGTAAAATACATGATATAGAATTGATAATTGGCAAGATATCTCAAAAGAGATCATAGTTTTTACAGGAGATTATTAGATCAATATGAGTATGCCTAGATAGGTATAATAATTTAATAGTATGTGTAATATACCAAATTGAAATGATAACTAGAAGTTTGGTTAGTTTTTAGTTATTAGTTGTTAATTATCAAAGAGGGATGGACCATGATGTCCATCATGGCATCTAAGATAGCAAGCTAATGCATGATGTGGATCATGGCATTTCAAATAATTGAAAATCAAATAACCAATAAGAATACAAGGTAATAATCAATAATCATACAAGAGTGGCCAAAGGGCCAAGAAAACAAGGGACATGGGCACATCTCACTCAAACTAGAAAACAAGCATACAAGGCATGTTCAAATGGTATATACACATACATTTAAAAATAAGAAAGGTTGGCATCAAAGCTAAAATCACATAGAAGATTACATGCAAAGGACATTGGAAAATGTCCTAAGGCACACACATGAATAGAATAAAAATACATTGGCAAATTACCTAAGGCACATACATGAGACAAAATAGGAATTGAGAAATGCAATCAATCTAGCTACACAAAGAAAGAAAGGAAATCATGTAAAGATTGGAAATACAATCACATATAGCTAATCAAAGAAAAATGTAAAAGTATGCAAGACATGGTAATACAAGACTAGGTGTATGCTAATAAATACACAAGTGTTATATATTAGTAAAATATAGATATAATAATCTATGTAAGCTAGTAAATAATGTATATCCACATGATAACTAGAGTGTGTGGTATAGGAATGACATAACATAGATGGTTTAGTCATGTAGAAGATGCCCCCAGTGGGTAAATATATCGATGTATGTCTCGAATGTATAAGTAGGATGCCCCCACAATGGGTAGAGTGAAGTAATCAAGGAGCTATATGCCATTGCACACACTCAAAGAATATTAAGTCACACATGGTAATGTAGATAAATTTACAAACAATATCATAAAACAACAAATGTAAGTCTAACATAGAAGTAGAAATGTAAAGCATGGTTAATGCATACAATCAAAATGTTTGTGGTGTTTTGACATATTTGAATGTTTTTAAAATTTTGATATATTTGAATGTTTTTTAATTTTGGATATGTTTTATTATTTTTATATTTTTAAATGTTTAAATGTTTTTTGTGTTTTTGATATGTTGTATTATTTTTGTATTTTGAAATGTTATGAGCTATGTATAATAAATCACATAAAGACTATGGAAAAGAATTTGGAAATAAGCTATATATAATTAATCATAAGAATATTATGTACAAGGAAAGCTAAGAAACTATGTACAAGTAAATAAAAGAAAGCTATGTAAAAAAATTGTAAAAAAGGTTATACACAAGCATATGAATAAAGCAATATGTACATGATGACATAAAAGACTAGGATGGAGGGGGTAAAGGGTCCTAGGGTGGAGCTTGATAGGGATGGATATGGAGGAAGGGATCATGCCCATCATCAAATTCCTCAATATCATCATCATAAGTATCATCATATGTTGAAGTTATGTGCATTGTGTCATCCTATCAAAGGTGAATTGAAGGTTGCTCTAGTGGTGGAGATGTTGATTCCCCTCTAGGATATTTAGCTTTGGTAGTAAATTACTTTGGTGGAAGTGGTGAAACTAGTGATGGTGGTGTTTTAATCTAAATAATACCTTAAACATATAGTTTATCCAATCTATACTATAAATTTGTACATGAGTTTGTATCATGGCTTGTGATCCTATGAAAAAGATAAAATGGGAAACCATCCTACTAGATAATTTATTAATAGATATGTATCACACTATAGGTAATGTGATTAATCCATGATAAATTAAAATATATAACATAAATTGTGGTTGACATTGTGTGCTACCTATCTAAATCTAAATGACTAAATATATATCTATAAAGGTAACCATGTGAACTGTATGTGCCAAGTGATTTATCTATGGTTGGAAATGTGGAGTATATCATTCAAGTATAGCATAAGATGATAAGAGTGATTTAAGATGTGTAATGAGAGATATAGAGTCATCTCAGTACTCTCTTAGGCCTATTGGTGTAAAGCTCAATCCACGCAAATAGTAATCTTTGAGTGTGGGTGTCATATCATTATCTCAAGAAGCCTAGGAATCTATATCAACATCATGTACATATGGTAACTTAGAATTTACCATAAGGGGTAATTGTGATATGAGTGTCTCATAAATTGTAGTAGTAGAATATAATGGTGCTATGAGAGTATCTATAACTGATGGAGTAATTGTATTTTTAGAATTAATTGGTACTACTAGAACTGATATCGATGAATGTAGAATTGTAAGAGGTGTAAGAATCATGACTGATGGAGAAGTTGGAATGGCTAAATCTATTGTGACCGATTGAATATATAGGGCTAAAGACACAACTATAAGTGGAGTGTGAGAATTCCTAATATCTCTAACCTCATATGTATGTATCTAATCAAGAGAAATGGAATGAGGTGGTGGCTAAACTATGATATGAGGTTTCCCATCTAGAAAAATTATTGAAGATAAATTTGTAGTTTGATAATATATGAATCATTGGTTATCTATTAGACATGTGTATAGGTATCCTTCATGGAGAAATTCAACACATTGATGAAGAGTAGAAGGAACTACTCCCATAGCATGTATCTAGGGTCATTCAAGTAAAATATTATAATGAAGAGGACCTAGCATGACTTGGAAGTATGTAGAGATGGGTTTGGGTCCTACCATGATATCCAAATAATGGTAACTAATGTCTATCATGGTATATCATCAAATCCTCTAATGTTATTATATGCTTTTTTCATGGATGCCATGTCCATTCCCATGGTTTGTATGAATGTAATATCACATATGTTAACTCTAAAACCACTATCAACTAGAACTCTCTTAATTGTGTTAGTTTTGACTTGAGTTTTTATGAATAGTGTTAAATTTTGATCAATAATTATATAAGATGGCATTTCATCATGATCAAAAGTAATAACATATTCTATAGTTTTTGTCATGTTAACCACTAATGCAATTTAAAAAGGATCTGACTCAATGGGCATAGAAGTCTGAGTGAGTCCCTGATAGAGAATATCCTTGAACACATTATATTTTTGAAGTAGTTTTATCATGAAAATCTTAGTTGGTGTGTTTCTCAACTGATCACAATATCATATGTATTATGTGGATCTACCATGGACCTAATATGGGAAGGAATGGGAAGCTAGCAGGGCTCTTGACTAGGTGGAGGATGCATGGTGTCACATTGATTAATAGCTTTAACCACATTATCTACTATCCATATAGGACTAGTAATAGCTATGGGAAGAGAGTAAAGATAATCGATAGGGTGAGGTGGTAAAGGGTCAAAGGGTGTCAAATAGGCTCTTTGGTGATGGGTAGTGACTTAGAGAAGAGTAAAATGGACCATGTAGCATGACTCAACATGGGATAGAGGCTCTAAGGGAGGTAAATCAAAAGGTATCTTAACATGTTTAATAATAACTTTATTAACATCATCCTATATTATGAAAAATAAAAATGAAATGAAAAGATTAAAGTTATGTAACACCATATGGTAAAATTCATCATTCATGTACATAATAGGACCAATAATGGCCTCCTTACTATTTGAAAGAAATGTAAGAAAAATTTGTAAATAAGTGAGATCCATTTTTGAAATCTGACTATAGAATGTAAGGTGATATCTCAAAAGTAGTAGGACCTAGTGTATGCAAATAGGGTATGAAAGGTGATTATTTTTAAAATTACTATAAAATTTTAAATTTTAAGGTGAATATTTTATTTTAATATGCTAGTAAAAAAACTAGAAAATTATTGGAAAATTACTAGGAAAATAGTAGGACCTACTATGGGCAACTAGGGTTTGAAATAAAATTATTTTAAAATTACTAAAAAAATTTAAAATTTAATGATAATTTATTATTTTATTATGCAGGTAAAAAATCAAAAAATATGGGAAAAATCAAGAGTAAATTTACCCTAGGGTTT
This sequence comes from Torreya grandis, assembly GCA_037957365.1. Lineage (NCBI taxonomy): Eukaryota > Viridiplantae > Streptophyta > Pinopsida > Cupressales > Taxaceae > Torreya > Torreya grandis. The sequence continues at coordinate 1,092,979 of JARHVA010003624.1, read as the reverse complement.
CTAGGTTTTTCATGCATAAACGAAGTCAGGTTCACTAAATGATTTAATAATTTTGGGCATATTGGTGTATTATTCCTAATTTAGTTAAAGGGTCATAGTAGTAAAATCAATAACTTAATATAAAATAATTAATCTACTAATTTTTATAATTTGATTTCAATTTGAACTTTTCTAAAAATAGTAAGAAGGGAAAGAAAATAAGACTTAGCTAAAAACTAACTGATATGATTGAGATAGAGGTTTGAATTCACTATGCAGGTTTGAGACACTATAAAAAATTAGGATCTAGTCTTTGTTTTATGATTGGATAAGACCACCAAAAATAGGACACCCTAGGATCTATAACTATAGTCCAGTTCTACCACTATTAGCTAGGAGACCTAAGCTTTCTAGGTTTTATTTGTTCTGTCTTGTGACCTTGCCTGTGATGTTTTGACTGTCAAATGTTCATAAACCTCCCTATAGAGTAGATTTTGTCTTATAAACCCTAGATTAATTTTTCTTTGACCAATTTTGATAAAGATAGGGGGTTAGTTTGTGAAATATTCATTGAATGTGTATCTACACCCCTTGTGTGGCTATGCTACCTACATACCAATACTTTGAAGAGGGATCAAGCCATATGTAGTTCTCCCACTTGATGTGCTTTGTGAAACAGTGTGTATGAAGATGAAAAAGGATAAAATAGATATGATTGAGGTGGCTAGCGACTGCTGTAAGGATTTGGATAAGGTTTTAGGTGAATTAGCTAGTTGTATGCAGAGAATAAGGAAGATTGCCTAAGTAGTCTTGCTTGAATTCTTGTTTACTTAGTGATAATTGCCAACCCCTTATAAATTAACTTTCAATGGGATATTATAGGGATATGTTGGTCATGGGTAAAATGTATTCACATTATGACAAGAAAGAGGATAACAACTAGAAATAAATGACTTTTTGGGCTCAAAATATGATTGGATAGAAGCACCAAAAATGGGATACCCTAGGGTCTGATGCTATAGTCTAAGTTGGGTGTTATATTCCTAATTGATGGGACTTAGGGGGATAGATTTGTCATGGAAAGAGTAGTTTGGATCAGTTGATATCAAGTCTAGAAGGCTATGGATGACTGAGAATTAGTGAAAAGATGCCTATGAGGGTCATGAAAGAAAGCAGGAAGGACTTATGGGATGGATGTCATACGTCACACTCAATTTACCAATTTTTTAATTTTATATGACTACATGCCCCAAACCTATAAATAAACCCTATCTCAGAGAAGATAAATCACACTTACACTTCTGTTTGTTGATACATTTAGACATTTAGGGTCATGAGCAAGATGTATCTACTAAAACTAGCCAAGGGGTCTCTTACCATAATAATCTCACTAGAGAGGGTTCCAAAGCCTCTATTCAAGAAAATCCATGTGATAACCCTAACTAGGTCATTTTTTTCTATTATTCACTCAATTTATGTAAATTAAAGTAAAATCTAACCTTGTTCTCACTAACTCTTATTGCACAAAATGGGGGTAATAGAAATGAAAGTAAACATGTATATAATAATTCTAATTATGTATAGATATAACCCTAATAATACACCATGATAAGACTTGTAAGTTAAAATAGATCTTAAAACACTTTAGATTAGTCATGAAATATTGAAAAAGGTTTGTAGACCTATAATTTCCTTATACATTATTGAAACCCAAACTAAAACCTTGGTAACATGCCTACAACCTTCAAATCATGTCATAAAATCTTGAAAACATTCTTAATATCATGGTGAAAACATGGATACACTACTTTTATTATTTTATGAGGCCTTTGATTTTCACAAAATATTTGGAGTCACTATCTACATAGTCAAAGGAGCATTGTAAGAAGCATGTAGGCTTGTGGGGTCTAAGAGAATGCTTTTAAATTATTTTTTAGAACTTACAAAGAAGATGGGTAAGTGATTTCGACTTGAAACCATGTTTTTCAATTTTAATAATAATGATTCTTCTTGGATCATTATTTAAATGTATTAAGGCCTTGAAAACCCTATTGTAGACCTACATGTTAGGTCTGAGAAGCTTTGAAGTTCTATGATTTATCTTGTTGATCAGTCTTAGAAACATGAAACATTTCTTTACAAGTCTGTAGTATTTGAGAACAATGTTTGAAAATTTTCTTGAGGTCTTGAAAACCATACTGTAAATAGACCTTAATACTTATTTATGTTTATTTTAATCTATAAGAAGATCACAAATGTTATCTTAAAAGTTTAAACACAATGGAAATATTCAAAATAATGTTACAACCTATAGGTAGGTTTATAAGATTTTAAAATATTTTATTAAATTTCATAACCACCATAAGAATGTTGGAAACATTTTAACTTCATTATTTAAACATGAAATCTTATCTACAATGTTTCAACCTACTTTTTATACCTTACAGAGCTAGTAGGTGAGTGTTTGGAACTTTTAACCATTTTTATCATGTGTTAGACCTATAGGAGACCCTAAAACATTGGTGTAGAACTAAAAATGTGTTTGTATATGTTTATAAAAACTACTTTTTGTTGTATTTGAGGAGGTCTACAATTATTTTTATACCAATGATAACTTTCTCTATTTCTCTAACTACTTGAGAACCTTGTACACATTCTTAAAAATTTATAGATCTTATATTTCCTACCTTAAAAACTCTATTATCACACTATAGGATCAAGGATCTTACAATAATTATGTTATAATCTCTTTATCATAGTCTTGATGACTCAAAGTAATTATTTATTTTGTCAATATACCATGGAAATCTTATAACCTAAGTTGTAGACTCGTAACATTCCTAATGTAACTACACATAGGCCTATTAGACCTTATGGGTCCTTTGGAATATTATTTAAGATTGTTTTCCTCATATTGAAGAGTCATGAAACCGTGAAAATAATGGAAAACATCATCAAAACCTATAACTTATGTGTTTGAATCTCTATAGGACATGTAAACCTTGAATCTATACACAACAATCTCAAGGAAACCTTGAATTTTATGTATCTTTGCCTACAACTTGGCTTTAAAGGTCTTGAACTATGTTTAGAATCATGAAATCCCATGATATTTGTGTACAATCATGTTAAAATAATTTTTAAGGAACCTTGATCATAAAACTATGCATAACACCATATTCTCACCTCAAGATGTTTTGAAAGGATTATAGGAGCTTTGTTTTGAAGGTTTTAACCTATAATCATTAGAAACATATTAAAAACAAGCTCTTAAAACTAATATACAGGCCTAAAAATGTTCTTATATATGTATTAAACCCTTATATATTTTCATAATTATCTTTTTTAAAGTTTTTAAATCCATGAAAACTTGAAAATGTTATCATAGATGCATTCAAAATTGCTTGAAGATCTACAAACTTGTATGCACCTTTTGATGAAGTATTTAAACCTTATAGTGTTCTTAAAGTATCTTGAAACTTAGGTAATATCATTAATATAGTCATGGTAATTTTATATCTACATATGTAGTCTTTTATGTTCTCTAAAATGATGCTTGAGCTAGTCTAAAGGCTTGAATTATCTTGTTGATGTGCCCTTAAAACATGCTTGTAGACCTACGAATTAGGTTTTGGATCTCAAAATCCCTTGATCTCATGAAAAATTAGAAAATATTCTTTACATATTACTAATATATATGGATAATATCTCTTGCATAGTTTCATGAAGGCTTTAAATTCATCCCATTCTATAATTTGCATTAATATCTTGATCATGCTTACAACCTATAAAATTCTTCTTGTAACAGTCATGTTAGCAAGATTTTGAATCCATGAGAACCTATGATCTCTATCTCTCTACATTTTTAGTGTTTTTTGAATTTTTAAACACATGAAACATTTTTTTATAACTTGACAACCTTGGATCATAAAACTATGGATCCCTATATAAAACCTTGTTTGAATCTTTGAAAACCCTGGAAACTATTTTTCTAGTGTAACTCTACATGTTAGATATATATTCTTCATTCAACAAGATCAAACCTATTTCCTTTCTATATTTTATAAATTGACAACCTATTTTAAGATCTAAAAAAAATATTCATCTACTTGTACTCTTAAAGTACCTAGAAAGGTCTACAACATATTTTCTCCCTCTTCAAGCCTTAAAAGAGTCAAAATGTGTCATTATAGGTTTTAGGGTTTTTATAGATTTTGCCTATCTACAAGGTTTATCAGTGGATCCATATATTTTATCCACTCTCATGGAGGCTTGATACCACCAAAGGGTGGGTTATAGCCTAACAAAACCCTAAAACCATACAAAACCCATTCACAAGGGGAAATAAATAGGATATGACTAGTTGTCTTTGTAAAAACCTTGAAAACATGCTTTCTTGGACTATTTAAAAGTTTGAAGACCTTTTTTCCTATTTTTAAGGCCTAAAAATAGTCGTGGGTGGTCTTATTATCTATTATAACCTTTATTTTATGCCTGAGATCCTTTGTGATGACCTTAAAACTTTTTATAGACCTACAAATCTTCATTTTCCTAATTTTTGGCTTGTAAGATGGCCTAAAAAATGCTTAAAATACCTTGAAATATCATATTTAGGATTTGAAACTTTGTTTTGATGTTCATTGGGATCCCAACAAACCTCTTCAAGCTTGATTTCAACTTGACAAGGCCTTGTAACTTCTTGATATGACATGTAGACATGATTAAAACTTTGTCTATAGTTTGCATGAATGTTCTCTAGAGATTCATACCTATTGAACATGTTAAGATCATCATGAAAGCATTTAAAACTATGTTTTAGGTAGTTTAAACCATTTATTACAATCTTAGGAACCGTGTTTTGATATTGCACTCTTGGAAACAATGAAAAACATCATCAAAAAGTTGTAACTTGGTCTTTTATGCTCAATAAATTGGTAATATTGAAAATGTATATATAACTTGAAATATTATTAGCATGGAAAATTTAGATAGAAGAAACATGAAATAGTCTAAGAAACCATGGTTTTAAGAGGTTTTTTACACATTGGAAGTAAGGAAGGATTCCACAAGGAGGAAAGATAGGAGGCAAAAAAGGTCAAATATATCTTTTGATAAATATGTATGGACTTCAAGTATTTGAAAAGAAGTTTGAAATCTTATTAATGACTTCATACCCCATTTTGAAATATTTCACCCCTTTTTATGGCCAAATGGGTGATTTAAAGGCCTTTTTGATATGTTTTACATTAGAAAATACCTTTAAACACCTTTGGTCATCAAATATGCCTGGTTAAGGGAAAATATGACCTCAAAATTTTTAATGGACTTATGAAACATTAAAAATATATTAAATAAACTTTAATAGTTAATCAAGGTGACTTAAAAAGTTAATAACAAGTAATTAAAGATAAATATTCAAGACATTGACATATAAAATACAAATGCTTTGCTTATATATCTTAGTGATTATTGTAAGGGTTTAAATTTTAACCTACTTGATACATGGGGGATATTTGTGGATAAGTAAATACTATTTCCACTCTTTTCACTATTTTCACCCATTCAATTTTAAATTTTTAAACAAAACTAAAACTAAATTTTGGCATCACAAAATATTGACAATAAATGCTATCAACATTCAAGACATGACTATATATATATATACATATATATATATATATGTATGTATATATATATATATATATATGTATATATATATGTATATATATATATATGTATATATATATATGTATATATATGTATATATATGTATATATATATATATGTATATATATATATATATTTATTTATATAATGGGGCCTCATGGGTTCAAAATGGATTCACCACCATGTCAAGGGTGCTAATTAACCTCTAGGACCATGTTAATATATATATATATATATATATATATATATATATATATATATATATATATATATATATATTGGGGCCTCATGGGTTCAAAATGGAATCACCACCATGTCAAGGGTGTTGATTAACCTCTAGGACCATGTTAATAGTCTCTAAGTATGCTTTGTTAGGAGATGAAACACTCATTACAAACTCAATAAGGTCCTTCCGTCTACGATAAAATTATACTTTTTAAGGCCAACAATTAGTGTGCATCAATATATATATATATAATGTGGCCTCATGGGTTCAAAATGGAATCACCGCCATGTCAAGGGTGTTGATTAACCTCTAGGACAATGTTATTAGTCTCTAAGTATGCTTTGTTAGGAGATGAAACAATCATTACAAACTCAATAAGGTCCTTCCCTCTATGATAAAATTGTACTTTTTAAGGCCAACATTTAGTGTGCATCAAATTAAATTCATAACTCAATATCTAACTTGTCCAAAGGTGATTCATAAGAGGTTATTGTGTATTTTTAAGAAGATAATTATGGATAATGGAATATATCTAATGAAATCTTAATGAATCTCAATATTTTACCAGATAAAGTTCTTTCCTTTAAGTGTAGTAGAATGGTGGAGGAGTAGATTGTAACGAATCAAAAATGAATAATTAACCATCTCTCTTTTTTAAATGACATACATGGATATCTATATATATTTGAATCTAACCCTAAACCTTTTTGAAAGTTTCATTGATAGGGTCCACCCAATTCAACCTTGTATTATTAATCGATAAAAGCAAGTTAGGTCCCATTTTTGGTCAACCAAGGCTATCCTAGACCCATAACATGATAATATTAATTTGAATAGAGGGTCAACCTAGGATAACATTGTTTAGTAAATATCAAAAAGGTTTTTTGGATTAGGTTGGGGATAAATAGGGTGGTGAATTGTTTGGAGGGTTGTGTAAGGGATGTGTCAAAGTTTAGAGAAGTGTATAGGAGATGGTTTATTTTGATTTCAAGTGGTATAAGGGACAACAATCTTATGAATCCCCAATGGTCTACCCACCCCTTTCATAGTAAACCCTTTAAAGTGTACACTTAGAGATATTGACACTCAATGAGCTCTTACAAGATAGAAATAATTAATAATTAATAAAGTTTGAAAATATTATGTGTATACATTGATTACTTATTTTTTGTGTCTGCTCGGCCTTGTGTGTGTGACATACTTATGTTCTTTGTTTGTGATATTATTAATGTCCTTTATGCATGACCTTTGTTATTATTTTATGACATGTTCATGTCTTTTACATATGACTCTTGGAATTATGTGTGACATTACATGACATTAGGTATTGCAATTTTTTAGATTTGTTAGTGGTGCCATGATCCGTAACATGTAATTTTACTATGTAGTCTTATTTAAACATGGTTAATTTTTTTTGTGCTTAATCTATATATCTATCTAGACATAACACTTGTATGACTCACATTACATATGTCTCATTCATAACTTATTTGAATACACTAGACTATGATAACAAACCCTCCATATGTTGACATGATTATACTTGATTCTATATTTTCACATGATATAGATAAATATTATTTTGATATTAGTGACTTACAAGCTAAATACCTCATCTAAAAAGTGTGGCATTATAATGGGATTGTCTTAGATATTCAAGCCTCCATGATTAGAAAAATCAAGATTTATGACATAATATAACTTCAAAGATCAAATTAATTTATAAATTAAATGACAAATATTGGCACATTGATATATTATGGGTGAATTTGACATGCATATGAGATAATATTACATAGACATGAGGAAAAATTCAAACACACTTGGATTCAAATGGAAAAGAATTATAGGAACAAGAATTACATGTGTACATACAATTCTAATCGATCATATAAATGTATGCATTCTATATTTTTTAATATATATTTAGGGGGTATGATGTTAGTTATAGAAAATTTACACATTTAAAATTTAAAGGCATGATACTAGTTCATGTGTATTAGCACTATAATAAAATTTACAAATTCAATGGAAAATGATTGTTATTTAACTTCAAATCTATTAAGACTATGGTATTGATCTGGGTATTAATATTATTTATTATCTTTTGGTCATGAAAATATAATCTACATCCATCTAGAGTGGTATGATTTTTTATATTATGGGTAACGAACATTTAAGTCTAGTGACAATTAATATCCTTGTAATTATTTTTATAGAACCCATTGTGTGATTTGACCTTATGTTATGAGGTGTAAATTAAGGTCTAGCGATAATCAATGGATATGGCATCACTTTTAGTGGACCCATCATGGTTAAAACTTATTTTTTGGGATAGTATATTTGGTACGTCTTCCCATTATGGGAGTTAGACCATGCATATTTCTAACTCAAGGATTTTATTAGTTATTCAAAATTATTACTTGATCATTATTAATTCACAAATGGTTCAACATGAAAAACCTTATCTTTGAGTGATTTAATAAGGGGCACACTTCTATAATTATTCAATATGAAAACATAAGTATACAAGATATAGGGAAACATGGTTTCATCTACCTACAAGATTACTCCTTTATTTATCACTTTTCAATTTAAAAATATAAATTTTAACATTTTTAAATTTTAAAATATAGGAATTGACTGCTTTGTGTGATATTGTATAGTTTGATAAATTGAGTGCCCTGCACACTTAGAATTTCTTACAAAAATAAAAAGTGTGTTGTAAACACTCAAGTATTTATTTCTCCTTTACTATAGACATTTAATTATTATAATAAAGTGGGTAAAATGTAGATACCTAAATCTAGTCATAGGTACTTGAAAATTTCAATTCTTGACATATTTTAAACGACTTTAATCATACTTAAATAAATGATTATCATTCATCATTCCTTTAGCCACATATCTATAGAAAATATTAACCCCTATGTTAGTTATCACTTGTACATAGGAATGTCATCATCAATGACTAAACTAACTTATATCAATCCTAGACTTATCACAAATTTAGTATAGGTTTGCAATAGGAATACATGTCTACTACTACTAACCTGTCCAACTAATGCATTCTTGTCCATGTGCCATTTACCGACTAGTTTATGAAAAATTAAATATTCATTTAGTTCATACTACATGTTTCTCAAGTTGGATAAAGGGAATTATTAAAAAGGTTTGCTATATATAAATATATATAAATATATATATATATATATATATATTCATTAAGGGATAGATATATCTAGCATTCTATCTATTACATTAATACGCATTAAGAAAATCTACCCTATTCTTCCCAAATTCAATATTAATCACTAGGATTAGTCTCAATTAAATTATTTGGGATTTCAAATAAAGTCAAGAGATAACATTTTCAAGTATCAAAAATACATTTTTTATCAACATACATTTATTCAAGGATCACAACTTCAAAATAACACTAAGTGGGAGAACTACATGTGGATTGATTCCCTCCTAGGAATATCTAGATATGTAGGAAAAATTAAATAATCAACATAGGTAATTAGGGTCAGCTTAGGACATTACATTTCCACTTTTTTTATAGGTTTATATCTCACACAAGTACTCATAGTATTTCCAAGGCAAAGAGAATAAAAATAGATATATCTTCATGACATCAATAAAATCTAAATATCTTGGCCTCTTTAGTAGGCACATGTGCATGTGGTAGAGAAGTTATAGTTTAGTCAATATCATAATGTAAAAGAGGTGTACAACATATCATACCATATTATGTGGCTATCTACGGAGTGTGGGTTATCCAAACATAGGCGTAGACTCCATTCTTAGGTTTGAGCTGTCACATGCCCATATTATTCTATTTTACACTATTTGACACTTGATATAATTAAATAAAGATAAAAATCTAATTATGTTCTTATTTTTTGTAGTTATTATATTAAACACATACCAATTTTCAATGAATTTCAATTAATTATTAATTATATTTATATTTATTCTTAAATTTTATATATTATTTTGATTTAGTTTGAGTAAAGATGAGGGGTTTGAGAGGACCCAAAATATTAAACATCAGATAAAATATAAAATAATAACTTAAAAAAATTACTCTACCAATGAGTCACCAAGAACTAACAAAGAAAAAATTCACCCCACTTTGGTTAAACCAAGAAAACTAGATACAATAGACAATCGAAAAAACTTTCTCAATGTTTTATATATTATAATATCAATAATATGTCAATGTTTTAAACATATTAAACACTATTAAACAAAAAATAAGATAAAAATATATTTATATTAAAATTTATAGGAAACATTAATTCCCCATAAACATTGAGCTGAGGATGACATTTGACAAACCATCATTTTGTGATCCTATGCATGAATCCAAAGATTCTTATTGACATGTATAAATATCAAATATAACTTAGAACTTTTCTAGTTCCTTTGATATCCATAAATATCCAATATAACTTAGTATTTCCATCATGTACTCCACTAAGACTTACTCATGAACATGTTTCTAATTGGAGACTATTAAATTGAGGTCAATGTGAATACATAAGTCTATGATGGATCTATAAAGAACAAGAAGAATTAGGGGTGTGACCATTATACTTTGGAATATTTTGGCTTCATGAACATTGTAACTTAGGTTGTGAATATAGAATATGTGATAATGAATATAATAACTTAGATTTGTCTGATAAATTATGAACACATATCTATGAATTCATTGAAAATATTATGACTCAATGAACCAAAAATGGATCATGAAAATTCTACCTTGAGACTCCTTATTCAAAAATACAAAATAGCTACCTTTTTAAATTTGATGTAATATCTACAGTTGTATACCTTGGATGATCCTACATCATGTTGATTTTTTTTTATCATCTCTTGGTATTCTTTTATAACTTTTTCTTGATTGAGTGCATCATTGAATGCATATTTATTTGAGGCCTTTGGCCTTATGTAAGAAGATATTAAAATATGATTTTATGTATTACTTTAGTATTGTACATTTGGAAAATACATATCATGGATGTACCTTTTAGTTTTAAACCTATTCATTTATGAAAGGATCATGTTCACTATATATTTATGACAAATTAATTTTATCTTAGTCCAACGATTGTTATTATGATGAAAAGGAATTCTATGTTATGAAAAAACATATAAACCTAATTATTATCATTGATTATTAGTTCTAGACATGTACCTATTTTATAGCTTCTTGGATACATACTATATACACATAATATTTTAAAACTTTTATCACTTACTAAGACTTTGTATCTTGTAAGAACCCATAGAGTCTCAATCTCTCTAAGTGCACACCTTAAGGGGTACATCGGGATAGGGGTGGGAAGACCACTAGTTCTTTTTAGGATTGTTATCCTTTTTACCACTTATTATTTCCACACTTATCTCCTGAAACCATTATCTCTAAGCTTGTTTTTCTATATTGTACCCCTTCCAATCATTTACCACATTTTAACCTTATATTTTTCACATTAATCCCATTTTTGTTAGTCAATTATACTTGGTTGACAAGGTCAACCCTATATAGTTTCAGGGGATTTTCACTTAGGAACTAGTTTGGCCTTTGGTTGACCTAGCTCATGACCTAGTGAATAAATATCTAAAATTGTGCTAGGTTGAATGAGTTGACCCTATTGGTCAATATTTTTGGAAGGTTTTATGGTAAAATCTACCTATATAAACAAGAAACTTTTTTATTAAGAAAGAGAAGAGAATAATTAAGAGAGAATAAGCATATACTTATTGACCATTATACTTGAGAATTAAAGGTTAGGGTTTCATACTTTCTTTATAGATACGGATCTTGTCTTGTGGAGAAGTATTTTTGATGCATTGATAGGTTGTGTAGACTATATCTGATTTGTATTTGTCATCCTTAAATACCACAAAAACCTCTTACAAATAACCTTGGCCAAGGGAGAGATTGAGGCTTGATAGGTTCATCTTCAAAGGTAAGTATTCCTAACTTTGATTCTCCTTTGTAAGTGTAGATAAATATGCATGTTTAATTCTCTTCAATGCATTAGGATTATGTATACATTGATGTGAGTATATGTATTAGATGCATGTTTAATTTTGTTTGTTTCTAACCCCCACTTTATGGAACAAGCTTTGGTGAGCACTATATTAGATTTCCTTTACTTGTTATTAGTTTAGGTGAAACATCAAAACTCAGGACCCCCTTAGGGTTATTACATGATTATGTTAGACTAGAATATTTAGAACCCTTCTTAGCATTGTGTATTATGGTAAGAGATCCCCTAATCAAGTATATTAGATCCCCATATTGGTCATGTTCCCACCTAGCAAATATATCCCTAATCAGAAGTGTATGGTATGTTCTATCTTCTCTGAGTTAGGATTGATTTATGGACATGATGTGTTTTTAATTGCATACATTCTAGTGAAATCAATGTGAATCTAACCATTTTAGGGTTTGTTTCACTTATTTCATTATTTTATCATTTTTATTATCATATATTTGAAATACTACATCGACTATATTGACATAGTTCTAACTTCTATGTGTAAGTTTAACACACATTCGCATCCATATGACTCTATTTTGTTTATGCAAATTTTTTCAAGGTATAAACTACTAGGTTGACTTAATCAACATAGTATATGTTTTCAGACTTTTAGACATCTAGTTCAGACTACTATGTCAACCTAATTGACCCTATAGATTTTAGACATTTAGTTCAGCATGCTAAGTCAACCCAGTTGACCCTATACATTTTTAGACTTCAACAATAGGTTTCTATAAAGCTAGGTCGACCTAGTCAACATAGTTAGAATAAATTGAAAGTGTTGATCAAGGATCTTCAATATCAATATCACTTCTATACATCCTCCAACCCACCAAAGTTCCTTTCTATCCTTCTCTCTTTCCTTACAGTCCTATTTTTCATATTTTCAATCTTTAAAATTACCCATATACAGTCAACTAGGTTGACTCTATCAACATAGTTCTATATTCTATGTGATGTTTAGAAAGATAGGTCAACCCTATCGACATAGCTCATTTTAAGACCTTTGATTCCATAATATAGAGAGGACACTATCGACCCTATTTTGTAATCTCTACATACACTATTGACTAAATTGACACTATACCATGTTTGAAAGTTAGAATTAACACTTATATACTACTAATTAACTCACACCTACATTTTTATTACTTACATGCTTATAATAGATCACATAGTCTAATTAGATGGTTTTCAATACATAATTTAGTTTAACTATTTTATCTTTTATCAACACACTACCAAATCAAAAAATATTAAAATCCATTTTAACAATTGTCTACCCAAGGCCTACCTACTTGGATTTCATCACCAAGAGTGAAGCCAAATTGGTTTTATAGCCAAGTATAAATATGTGGTTAATGGTATATTTTGTCTAAGCACCCAACACCTTTATCAATATGATATGTGAATTGAGGGGGTAGGCCCCAATACCAAGCTAGTACCATTGCCAATATACATCCCTTTCATCCCAAACATCCTGAAACCATCCTTAGATTACTTTTTAGTTCTTTAATTATGGTAAAATTTATGTTAAAACTAAAATTAAACTCTAATAATCTAAAAAAATTTAGGTTTACCATTTATTTATATTTTACTTTCCAAGTTGATTGATTGCTCTTTGCTCAATTGTATGTTGTTTACAAAAACTTGCATTAATTAGCATTGGTGAAAAGTTTTATGTTGTGTGTCTCAATTAGATCAACCTCATTGATTGAATTGATTATGTATTTCATTTCATTTATTTCTTTCATAAGTACTTGAAAAAATTATTCTTATATTAGTACATAATCATTTCTATTGACACAATCTCTTACAGGTTATTTATTTTTCCCTATCTAATGTACTAGGTCCACCTAGTTGACCCTGTACACTTTTCTAGATTATATCTGATGTGTTAAGTTTACCCATTTAACCTTGTACACTTTTCCATCATCTATTTGATGTACTAAGTCAACCCAATCAACTCTATATAGTTTTTAGGCCCTATTTTCTATGCTAAGTTGACCCAGTTGACTCTGTATAATTTTTGTCACTTCTTATTTCCTTTTTTTTGCACCTCTATTACTCTATTTAGTCCTTCACCTTAATCACGTCTTTTTTTAAGACAATACTAATTTAAATTTAATAGACATGATGAGTTTTACCAACCCTCATATGGTCTCCCATAAATAGAGTAGGGTTCCTCTTTTAGATGAGAGTAATTTTCATATAGCCACTCACACAACAAAGTATGGGATCCCTCCTCATTCCTCTTCATAGCATAATTATCTCTTCTACCTAGAAGAGCAACTATAATTAGAGTAAACCCCTAAAGTTCTATTCTTTATCTCTAAATTTACTCAACATCGAGGAAAGGATCCCTCTACCATTTACCACCTCATGATTAGTGGTCAAGTTAAAGAGCCTCATTCACCTTCTCCCACATTCTCACATGGATTTGGGGCTAATAATTTATTTGATTATTAGTCTCTTCCCTTGATTATGAACCCTTCTCATACCATGACTTCTTCTTTAACTTGTACCTCCATGCCTACTATCTTCACTAACATGGCATATTCTACATCTCGTGGGCCTATTATAAGACATACTATTCTTAATCCTTATACTAGTGCATCATTTACTACCCAATGTAATTATTATTCTAGTGATTCCTCTTCTCATCCCTTCACTATTCCATCTTTACCACATAATCAAATTTTACCACTAGTGCTTCACATTCTAATAGTTCCTCTCAAGATCCTATGAATAACAATAGTGCTACCCAAGCCACTAATACCAACTCTAATGCTTCAAATAATTCTAACAATGTCAATCAAATCCGCCAACTCTTATTATAAAAACTTAATCAAATGAATACCTTTCAAGCTCATAATATAAATAAAATGATGAAAATGTAAAATCACCTTCTCCATCTTCAAACTCATCCTCAACCAATGACTTGGGGAGCACATAATCAAAATGTTCCCCCTCCTCCTCTTCATGAATCCCAAGGCAATCTCATCCCTCAGCCTCCTTTGGTCAATAAAACTATTAAGCATCTTCATAATGAACCTATTACCACTAAAATTGATAATATTGATATAGGAGGTATCACCCATACCATTTCTTATAATGGATCAACTGATCTTACACTTCATCTAAAAACATTTGGAAATATTTATAAGGATTGGCTCAAATTAAACACATTTTCCACTACCAATTTCCTATCAAAAATCCTCATAGTTGATGATTTAGATTGGTACAACCAACTTAAAACTCATTCTATTATTAGTTTGGAAGATTTAGTGAATGCTTTAGTTCAAGAATTCCAAATTAGTGATCATCCTGAAAACACTTTGGCACACTTTATAAATTGTAAACAACTTGAAAACAAAACTACTCAAGCTTTTATTAAAATGTGGAAAAGTTTGACCAATAAATATGAACATAACATGGTCAATTATAACCCTTTCCATCTCTTTACTAGTGCTCTCTTTCCCAAGTTACAATTATAACCTCTCTCTCCACATACTTTGGAGGAGGCTATTGACCAAGTTAAATGTCAAGATTTCCTTATGCATCAATTCAAGACATACCAACTGTCTTTAGGTTCTTGTATCTTACTTAAGAACACAAATCATAATTCTACTAATGATGGTGTCACAAATTCTTATGACACCATTCACACTATTAAAGCTATTGTTCCTAACCACTTTTTAGAATTAGCTCCCCCTTCTAAAAAATATGTCAATCCTCACTTATCTCCACCTAATACCATTAACATCATGAACCCTTATCCTAAACTGAATTACCTAAATTTCTACCTAGTCCTCTTCCATGTGAACTTGATCCTATTCATCTTATTAAATCTTGGTATGATCCCAATAAGTTTTGTTGGCTTCATGCTAGTTGGGGTTATTCTCCTGAGACTTGTAGGTAGTTTCATAATTTAACTATGGATTTTCTTCTTGGCCATAATTTTTATCATGACCCTATAATTCTAAAGTGTAAACAAGCCTATGAAATTTAATTTAAGGCTCATGAAACTCATACTAAATCTTAAGCCTTAAATCAAGCTATTGCTTATTTGGCTATCTATAAAGACCTTCTTCCTAATCATGAACCTCATAAAGATGCCAAAGACAAGCCCACCCCTTCCACCAACAATTTATAAAGTCTTGTTGACCCCAATTTTGAATAAAGTGAGTGTGGTTAATATGAATAATAAGCAAAGGGTGGTTTCTTGTATCAAACCTAAACCTATCTACACCACTCCAATGTCTCAAACATTCTATGTTATCCAAGGTTCTTATCCAACTCACTTAAATGAGTGGTTGAAAGATAAAATTATAAGCTCACATGAATAAATTACAACTCCTCCTTTGGATAACACTTCCCATTCTATTTCTACCATCTCTCCATATTCTTTATCTAACACTAATGATAATCAAGCCTCTATCAACACTTCTACTAATTCTCAAAACCAACCTGAATTGACTATTTCATCTTCAAAACATAATTTACAACATTGTTTCAAAACTTCTCTTACTTATCAACACAAATTCCAATTCACTTTAGCTCCTCCTTTCGAGGACCTCCTTCAACATTATGCACCTATTTATTACAACTTTCTTATGGGTTACGATGAGTGGGATCCCATCATGGAACTCACTAATCTCTCATCCCAAATTCCATTTATTAAGCTTATGAGGACCTCTCCATGTCATATAAACCATCTTATGAAAATATTGTTTGAAATAAACATCCCTCATCATCTCTTAGTAGGATACGAAGTAACATTATCTGGATATGAAGATAACATATTACAATAATGTGAAGAGATGTCCATCCATGCTGATGAAACAATGAAAACTTATCTTTCCTTAAAATTTCCCATCCCTTGTATGATTCCTAATGAAATTCTAATTCATGTGTGTGATCCTCTTCTATTCATTAATGTCTGAATTGGTGATATCCAAGTCAAACATATATTGATTGATGAGGGTTCCAGAACCTATGTTGCCTCTCTTGATTTTATCAAAACCCTTAGATATTATGAATGAAATCTCAAATCCACATGAAACATATGAAAAATATATAATCTAATGAAAATTCCTCTTCTAGGTTATGTGTGGCTTCCCATCACCATCCCACCTATCACTATTCATATGAAGGTGATGATATTTAACTTTCCTCTCTCTTATAATATTTTACTTGGTAACCCATGGACTCACCGTATGAGAGTAATCAATTATTCAAATTTAAATGCATTAAATTTCCTCATAATGGATTCATATATAGTATTCAAGGTGACACTAACCCTTGTAATTTCAAATAATTCTAAGATTGTGATATCTTCAAGATTCCTACACTTGAACCTTTGCCTAGTGTTCCATTCTATGAGTCTCAACAATTCAATTTTCCCATTAATTCCACTCGAGATTATAAAGTTCATATTAAACTAATTAGGAATATTAATCCTAACCTCTTAAATTTTGATGATGATGAGCCTGATGAGATCAACCTAAATTTTAAAACTTTTGATCTCTCACCTCATCTAGTTTCTCATCTTCCTGCTTCTTTACAGCCTTGTTCTTGTAAACTTCCATGTGATGACATTCCCATTTTCTTGAATAGGACTTAGCATTCCATTCATCACACCTTATCTAATGACAAAATCATCCCTACCTATATCATTGACCTTCACACACTTGACTATGATGATGGTTATTCATTATATGTAGTCCATTCCTAGGTGGTCTTGTTTAAGCCTATGATGTTGAGATTATCTATTATCATTCTTTTTTATTTAAATATTTTTATGTATCTTCCCATATTCCATCATTTATAGTTCATAATTTTAGTATTTTTCCTCTTTATTTTAAGGTAGATATGGTGTTGACATCTCTAATTTCTAAATAACCTCATAAGATTATGCTCATTCATCATGTTAGGTACCTTGACCGCTATATCCTACTTATCCTCGAGATGCATGCTACCCTCTTTTGGTATTTTGTAGAATGTACCCTTCCCTTAGTAGAAATCACATTAGATCCCATTACTTTTCCTACTATAGTTGAGCCCATTCTTGCTCCCACTATAGTTTAGCAAATTTTTGCTCTTGTTATTGCTAGGTCTATTCTTTCTTCTAATCCCATCAATCCTTATATTGAGCCTAGATTGGTTCCTTCATCACCACCACCTGCTCTTAATGATGGTTTTATACCTTTATCTCAGATGGATTTTTTCCCACCAAATAGGCTAATGAACCTTATAAATCTCCTTTCACTCTTGCTACAACTCCTCTTATGAGTACTACTAAACCTACACACAAGTGTATTCATTGCTTCCACATAATAGATAATCACTCATACATGAATTATCACAATATACAATAATATATTGATACTTTTCATCCTTCTTCCCTTCATTATTCAAATAAGGTTAGACCTTGCCTAAAGATACTACCTGAGTATATTCCTAAGTATGGAGAGGTGTATTATCTTTGACACCAATATGGTACCCATCACACTGAACATTACCACATCCTTTATTAAAAAATTAAGGATAAATTTATATCTATTCTTAGACCTTATACCATTCCTATCATATGTCATTCCCATAGTAAGGCTCCCACTTCTTCTCCCATGGTTCCACCTCCTATGGTTCCATCTCCTTCTGTGGTCTTATTGATCAAGTTTGACTTCTAGTCAAATGAGGCAAACTGATACTATTTAAAACTTTTTAATAAGGTTTCCATGTGTCTTATAGGGTGTCATTTTTGTCTATCATCTTACTTGGCCTTGTCTTAGTCCTTGTCTAAGCTCATTCCCTTTGAAATGGCCTAGTCAACTAAAGTCAAACATGGTCAAACCTTGGTAAAACTTGGTAAAAGGTTAATTTTATGTCAAATATGTCATAAAATGGTATTTTACATGTTTAAATAGGTTTACAAGTCATTATTATGTCTCATGTGCAAAAAGGGGCCTTTTGGTCACATTTTGGCCCATTAATTGACTTGTACAAACTTCCAAGACAAAATATTTATCACCAAGATGGATGATAATGTGGATAAGGTTGAATTATGTTAGGATCATGTCATGTGATTTTTATAAGTCAGGTTAATCGGTCAAGTGGTAGTTTTCCCTAAAAAATAGGCCTTTTCTAACACTTATATAGACTTCCAAAGTTCCCTTGTAGCTAAAAATGTGGTGGTGTGACTATTGACCTCCCCATAGGTAATTTACACGTTTTTATTCAAATTATTTCATTAAAAATTTCATTTTCAACTAATTTCTCTTCATTTTCACTTGGCAAGCTAAGGAAGAGCAAGTTCAAACACTTGTTATGGAACAAACAAGTGGAGTCAGGAAGAATAATTATATAGGTGGATATTAATCTGAGTACACTTCACATCCATGCCAATAATATTAAAATTATTGTATCCTCCTTCATGAACAATCACTTTCACTCCAAATAGCCTTTTATGGAATTACATTTAAAAGGGGTATAAGTTTGCATCTATTTATTATTTTTAAGAATTAATGGAGCTGTGTGAGTTTGATGAAGTGTTTTCAAGTTGGAATAGGCCCTTTCCATTATGTTTCCAACATCCAAAACCTTCTCTCTTCATGTCCTCAAAATGGTTTTCTTAATTGTGCTTATTTCTCAAAGTTGGCAGTCATGGGTATAACCTATATTTCTTACAACATGAAAGAGCATCATAGAAGTGTTTAAAGAACTTGGATTCATGTTTGAAAAGTTATTTAATTGAAATTACATTTTGAGATATCAAATTAATACTCCTTCAAGGAAAATTATCCATGCTTTACTTGTCCACTACCTTGTTTACTCATAGTCAGCTTCTATAAGAACTCAAAGAGTTTTATATGGAGGTGTTTGTGGTGAATATATGATGGAGTTCATGTTTAAAATTCAAGAATGCCTAAGGATCATGTATTTCATGCCATTAATGATTATAATTATACACAAGTGAAATTTTCCTTCAAAATAATGAGTTGACTGTATTGGTTCCTCTATCCCTAAAAGTGGAAAATAGAGATCCCAAAGCTTTTTTGGGATAATGGTTATCATGATAGAATTAGTTATCAATGATCTTGATTGGTTAACCTTATATTTATATATAAATTAATTGTTTATGCCAATTTTTTTGATAAAAGGAAGAGAGAAATATGAAGTTTGATACCCTCAAAGTTATCAAAAAACCACTAAACAGAGGCAGTGAACACCTATAGGGTATGGATGAAAAAGTGACTTTAAACTTACATTTGTGATCCTACACTATGACATTAAGGGAGATATATCTTAAATGATATAAATGTAAATATTTATATTAAATGATAAGATAAATGGTGTAGTTTTGGGTTTTGATCACTAATGTACCCTCCCTTGTTCGTACAACAAGCCTAAGACAAGCACCTACAACCAACACCTTAGACATTGGCCTAATTTGAATTCTACATGGTTTTTTGAAGGATAAAATGTGAGAAGGTTGGTTAAAATAAGGTTTTATACCTAAATGGAATATAATAAATTTGGTCACATCAAAATCAAATGGAGACACTCCATATATACACCTACAGGTGGCCTAGAGCACATGAAACTCAGTCGAAGGGTATATTGGCAGTGAGGAAGAGTTGGAAGTTTGGAATTTATTTGGAGTTATTAAAGTGGATTCAAGTTAAATAAATGATAATTTAACTTTAGGATATTATTATTAACCCCTATAAATCATCTACTAGGCCTAAATCTTTCCAAGATGTACCTTACAAGAGTAGAATGGTGCCTACCATAATCAAGGCAGGGTGTCCTCTTTGAGGAGCTAAGAATGAAATGATGCTAGTTTGAAGGATTTATAAGAAAATTTAGGCATGGTAATGGTATTATTACCTAAGTATCATTTAAATAAGGTCCATAAACTCTAATAAAAACTCAAATCTAGACCTACAGGTAGGATTTTTAGAAATGTCTCAGTCCACCTGAGCAGAAGGCCTAATCATAGGGATAAGGGATGGATTGGTGCAATATTTTGAGATTAAACTATGGAAAATTATTAATCAATAATTTCATGATATTTTTAACATTAATTATGGTTTGTATTATAATCTTAAAAATATCAACCAAGCTCAAAATCACCTACATCTAGGCCTAAACAGGGTTTCTCTTCCTTTGTAGTCATAGACGTAACTAGGTTTCCAAGAGCATGAAGAAGTGTTTGAAGGGAAATTATAATAAAAATTATATTAATTAATCATGTGAAGTATGTAATATCCATACATACCACAATAAATCTGAAATCAACCCCTAAAATCTCCAAACCCAGCCTATACTCTAAACATACACAGTCTACCATTGTCAAAAAGTTTGCCTGAGGAAATGGGGAAGTTGGAGGCCTTGTGTTTGGAACCAAGAGATAAAAATTGGTATGGGTCATCCATAAAACCATTAAAAAATCCTCATTTTTTTAGGAAGTAAGGAAATATGGCTCTATTTTGTCTCAAAGATAGGGCACTTTTTCCTTACACAAAGGCACAATTTTGAGAAAAATGGGTTAAAACATGAACCAGATTGTAGAGGAGGATAAAGTGAGGGTTGTATAAGCTAGGATATATCTAAAACAACCTAAATAACCCAAATATAATTTTTTTAACTAAACAAGGTACCCTACACAAGGATTTTTGTATACATACCTAGTAGGCAAGGAATAGGCCTAATCTCAAATGAAGAGTCACTTTTAGTTTGGGCCCTAGAAAAGTAACTAAATGACTTAGGTCACCTTAATGGAGGTGAAAATTAATTTTTGGGTCCATTTTTATGTATTATAATCCATTTGAGATCCATTTTGAGACCAAGGTATAGGCAGACCCATCGACAAGGTCTAGACATGGTTCCAAAGCAGGGGTAAGGCTTCATTTTTAGATCTTAAGGAGATATTCTAAAGACTAAATCATATTTTTTAGATATGTAAATATGTTATTGAACCATTTTTTTGAAATTAAATCCACTTAAAATCCATTTTGGGCTCGAAAACATTTAAAACCTTCACAAAATACATAAAATGGCTTGACTGGTCAAGCTCATAACTCTCATGATCTTATGCATGGGACCTAGAGGAATTTGGAGAAGGTGGAGAGGGTCTTTGAGGAGGATTCATGGCATTTGGAGGAAGTTATAATGTGTATCATTTATGAATAAAGGCTAAGATGGCTAATCACTCCAAAACCCTCTCAAACCATATTTTAGGACCTAATGGTGAAAATAAGCATAAAAGTGGATCCAAATGGATGAATTTGACTATGAGTTATGAAGATAAGTTGTTATAAACTCCATGAGGTTCAAATACATGGAATTGGATATGTAAGAAACAAGTTTTATTGACATTTTCTTAATTTTTTTGGTCTTAAAGATGACCATGAGATGCCAACAACTTGGGAGGTTAGCTTAGAACTTAAAATAAATCTTCATGAAATTTTTAGAGATTGTAAATACTCACAAGTGTCCCTACCAACTCTCTCATTTTAGCCAGTCTAGTGAGCCAATTAGGGAAGACTTAGATAAAATTCTAAATCTTCATTAAGAAATCATTTTAAGGATTTTTTCTTGTAACTAATGCCATGGATACTTGGGAAACATGTAATTAATCTTATTTTATGGATTATATTATAGGTTTTAAGAGGTTTTATATGCCAAGTGTGAGAGGTGTAGGGAAAAGGGATATTTTAGGACTATTTTGGATGATGGTGAATAGCCAAAATGATAGGGATGACCAAGAGCCTCTACAATGCATGTGAGGACCTGATAATAACTCTTCATAATCATAATCATCATTATATTTGATCATTTGTAATTACAAGGTAGTTTTGGAAGGCTAATTATCAAGGATAGTTTTTTGTGCATGGAAAGGAGTTTCTAAACCATTTCATAGGTCATAAATGATCTAAAATGACATTTTAAACTCTTGAAACTATATAATTCACCCAATCATTATTGATCATGAATTTTTAACTTATTTGAGAAATTTGACACATGTCCAAGTGACTCTTGGACTCCCCTTCCTTATCTCTTCCCATTTTTTCTATAAATTGAGCATTCCTGGATGATTGTATGGCATTTCTCCACTTGGGTATGGAAAATCCATACCAAATTTTTACCTTAAATCAATAAAGATAGATTTTTTACCTCATTCAATAATTCTCTAAGTGTATGTGATGGTTATGGTCTTGTGCAAGTATATCCTAGCTTACCTTCACATGTAAACTTTATTAGCACCATGTGAGTTCAAGGACTTCTCTTTGCAAGCCAGAAAGAAGTGTCAAATTAATTTTTAAGTGTAGTGAATAGCTCCTTCAATATTGTGTCTTAGAATTCATATTGTTTAATTATTCTTAGTCTAAGCCAATTCCACGACCCCATGTTGAAACATTGATGCAAGAGGGAAGGTTGTAATTGGATGGAGTGTATTTTATGCTTCTTTAGGTTAAAAGTTCATGTAAAATAATGTGATTAGAGAAAACATTTGGTGTATCACCTCCCATATAGTAGGTTTACTTTCAGTCATCCTTAACCCTTTTCATCCCCCCAAGTGTTAGTAGTAGGAATATGAGCTTTAGTGATGCATCAAGGGGAGCTAGCCCCTAATATAGAGATCCACCTCTTGATAGGGATACCCATAGCCTTGAGGTGGTTCCATTGTCTCACTTTAATGAGGAGAATATTTTCCTATCTCCTCATTAGGTGCAATTTCAACTGATAGTAGGTCTATTTATCACCTTATATTCCTGCACCCATGAATCCTTCACTCGTGGACCTACCCTCACCTATGGATCCTTCTCCACCAATGAGTCCCTCACCTATGGATCCTTCCACATCAGTGATTCATACATATCCTATATATTTTACTCTAATGTATTCTCTTGATCACCCCTTTCCTAATATTCCTCCTCAACATGATCCATCCAATATTCATACTTTTTTTTGTTGAGGAGATTAGATGAGAAATATTTTCTTAATTTTCACCAAAGATAGATGAGACATTAGTAGTAGTTCATATCCAGCTTCATATAGATTATCAGATGTTCTAGATAATGTGTGTGGGAAAATTTATCAATACTCATCAACACATGCATGGTGTTCTTTACATTTACATTTGACTTAGATGTGTGCTCCAATATTATCTTTATCTATTTGTTATATCATTTGACATTGTGTCAAATTCTTATTTATCTTACATGGTGACTTTAATTTCACACTCTATATTGCTTATACTATCATTTATGTTTTCTTATGGATGTATTATTTGTCATTTATTTCTTTTTCTTCTTGAGTTTCTTTCTTAAAAATTCCCTTCTTATCTTTTTTTTAAAATTATTTTATCTCTATTTTTCATTTCTAATTATCATTATGAATTGGTTATACCCACCTGGTTCCCTTTATTCATTCCTTATTTACCATGTGATCATTTAGAAAATAATTCATATTATTATATTCTTCTTATACTGGTCTAATTTGGATGTCTTTTATCCCCTTTTCACAAGCTAAGCATATACATGGTTGAGACTTGAGATAAAATGTTAGTTCATTATTAAGCCTAAGTATCCTAGTAACTCTTGTCTTTGGTTACTTAGCTTCCTTTAGCCTAAGCCTAAAACTCATTCATGTGTATCACTATATCTCTCATGATTGGTCATTCCAGGTTTTTAAGGAGGAAGAATCTTAAAAATCCTTAAAAATATTCAAAAGCTAAATCATTTAACAAAAGGTAATGATATAAAAGGCAAAAACATTAACAAAATTTCATAAAAGTCAAATCACACCAATATATGTGATTCAAAGCACATCTCATTCTTCTAGTTGAAGCTCAAACTCCACATTTTTCCTCATGATAGAGCCGAAGTCCATTGGGGTGTGGTAGGCTAGTAGATTTGAAAAAGAGAATAAAAAACACCTTTTAGTGCTACTTACTTTCTCATGAAAGTACCCAATCCTTGTAGTAGACTGACAACTTTGTAAGGGGTCCTAAGGAATATGGAATACATTATGTGAAGGTAGGTCCATTTTAATTTTTATTGTACCAATCTACCTTCATAAGTTGATCTTAATAGCATATTTATTTTCCTACATATCTTTATGTCTATAGAGAACATGTTTCCTTTGTACATTGATGGCTAATAGGCACTTAGTATTTTCTCATGTCCTTAATATTCCTCCTATCTCCTAAGGTCTTCTCATAATATGCCTAAGTTATTATTTTTGTATTCCCATTTTCATTCCCTATATTACTCATATTTCCTCTTGATAAATATTGTTTTGTTCAATGATTACTCCCCTAGGGATTCCATTTGTGAGTTACAGTGTAAGACCATGGATAGGACCTAACCTTCCTCAAAAATTACAAAACATTCAAATTTATATAACCAACATCCATATTACCATATTTTCACATTTATTACACCCCATTGTTGTTTCCTTTGTGAGTTGCAGCGTAAGATCATAGATAGGACCTAGCCTTCCTCACAAAATTTTACAATAATCCAAGTCATAATAAAAAATGACATGTGTAAAATATGAGATAAGATGTGATTTATTATGAAGTTACATGTCATTGATATTCTTCCCAAATTGATTTAGTATGTTTTATGCTTACTCTATTTCTCTTTCACTTTTATCTTCTTATTTTCTGATTGCATGTAAGAATCCAACCATTTCTTGAATTTTTCATACTTCCCAGCTGAATTAGTGTGATAAATTTAAGACCAAATTTTGTCAATTTTGTTTTTATCTTATACTTCCAAACATGATTTAGTATTATTTATTAACTTGATTTGTTTTTATACCATTTTGTTCTTTTACATGCTTTCTACTTTATTACATTAGTTTCATACTTCCCAACATGATTTCGTATGATTTTACTTATTTTCATTTGGTGCCAATTTATTTTGTTTGGTTTAAAAAATAAAATTTTTACCATATTTTTTCCATCTCCCTTTGATTATTTGTACTTATTAATTTTTTATATTACATATTTCCTAACATGAAATAGTGTATAGTACATTTTTGGTTGATTATATTTTAACCAAGTCTTTTTTTCATTTTTTTTAACCATGCATGTGCCCTACATAATTCTAGAAAAGAAACCACAAATCATATATTTCCCATATCATATATAAAAAATAGATAAATACATGTGCTAGAAAGAAATATCTATAAACATCCACAACCACAACCATAATGATAACATATACAATCAACATCCAAATGCCAAAATGAGCCATATATATATACATACATACATACATACATATATATATATATATATACATACACATATATATATATATACATACATATATATACATATACATATATATATACATATATATATATGTATATATATATATATATACATACATACATACATACATACATATATATATATATATATATATATATATATATATATATATATATATATATCATGAGTTTTGATACAAAATTACAATCATATATAAAGCTCCATCCATATGGATGGGCCTTATATTACCTATCTCATGGCCTAGCCACACTACCTATAGATGCCTTAGTTTGACTCATATAAACAGAATGTTGTAAAGAGGCTATCCAAGATATAAATCCTAATACTTTACCTTATATATGAGCCACTTAAGCTTGTACCTATGCTAATTAGGCCAAAGTCACTAGATGTGTTGCTCTATCCTACTCATATACCTATGTCATATGGGTCAGGGTCGCTACATGTGACACTCTCTCCTAGGCATGTACCTATACCATTTGTGTCACCATATCTAGATTCACAACTCTATCTTTATCTAAAGCCTACCATGCTCATGCCTCTCCTACACCCATCTCTAATAGTGGCTACATCCCCTTTTTGTGCACTCACAACTTCCTCATGGCCTCTCTAGCTAATCTAAACTAGCTCACTTGAGATGGGGTAGATGGTACCCTAAGATCCTCTAGTCTAGTGGGGTTATATGAAATCGACACCTCATCTAGAACATCATGGAGCTCTCCCCTCACTAGGGACCCCTATTTTGTCTCCTTATTATCTACCATACCTACAAAAATTAAACTAGATAGATATTAGATCACCGATATATCTTAATTTATCTCTAGTATATCTTAAATCTAACTTAAACACAATTTAATCATCTTTTATTACCTATTTATGTGTTAAACACTACTATCTAAACATATATACAACTATTTATCATGGTCTACCCATCTATGTGGCATCCAAAAAACTCTTCCATCAGTCACCTCTTACATATAGATCTTAGAGTCACCACTCGTACCCATCTTAGGTTATGCCTGAGTTGTCTCTATATAGTCCAGCTCTACTCTATCCCACCTATTTGGTCATCTAATATGTATAAAATACTTGATATCTCCTAATTCTACTACCTCCATCAATTCATGTCTACAGTGGTCATTGATCCTCTTACTATAAAGCTAGTAGTGGTATATATGGTACTCCTACATTTGCATCTATCTCCTCCTACTTTGTTACCTAACATGATCAAATAGTCTATTTTATCTCACATCATGGCCTGAGTATCAACATAATAATTTGTGTCCCTAATCCTCATCTCCCCCATGGATCTTTCACAAGATGGTCCCAAAATATGGGCACCACTATCAACACCACTAGGTGAGGTAATCCCATTTGCCCTGGTAATCATGCCACTAGATGTAGCTCCATCCATTAGGTATAGTACCCTATCACCTTTATCCATACCAAATCTAGTGTAACTATCTCATTTATGGATGTCATACTATATATTATCATCTCACCATTCACAATGCTAGCATGTAGGACATGGTCTACACTACCTGGTCTTATCTCTATCTCTAAAATTGAGGTAACCTATCCTTGACTACATGGGGTAACTTGGCCAGATGATACATGAAGAACCTCTCATATATCCATGTTGTCAATGATATGATTGGTCCTAATGAATTCTACCCTTTGGACAACACTCCATATATGTCATGCATGAGTTATACCCAAATGACAAACCCCAAGTCATGTAAAACCCTTTCCTCTAATATCATCTAGCTCAAGGCTATCACAATAGTGGTACCTTGATGTTAGAATTATGATACAATACTCATGCTATCATAAGTCCTATAAAAACCTTATAAATATTTAGAATCTATGATGTATATACATTAAACATGATCACGCTCAATCCTAGGTATATCCTCTCTAAGCATATCACCTATATGGCTAAGGCTCTCTTATCCTCCTGACTATCAGGAACTCCTATGACTATAGGTGTCCTAACTATGGGCAATCCTAGGATGTCATGTAGATCCTCTAAGGTGATACCCACCTATATAATATCCCCCTCCATCTCCCACCTAAAGTTGTTAGTTAATCATTCCTAGGCTCTTAGAACATGACTAACAAATCTAAACTATGTGTTATCTTACACATATATACTATGCCTTCTAGACCTAAAACAATCAATCTAGCCCTATCCTCTATAGACAAGCACTCCAATAATTCTAGGAGCCATGATGCACCCACCAAATTCTAGAATCTTAGATGCCCCTAGAATGAAGAAATAAAAAAAGATTTATTAGATCCTACATGTCATGTATAATCAAAATACATTCTTTTTAAATTTCAACTAAAAATAAGCCTAAATGATTTAATTTGTTTTTTTTTAATCAATTGAACTTATTTTTAGCCTACACATCCCTTTTATTCCTCAATCGATCATTCTAAGCCATTTTAACACTCTTTTCACCACTTGCACACATTTTATACTATTTTGGTCCTTTGGTCAAACACTAGTTTGACCAAAATTTCCCTAGTTTGACTTGATTGACTTAAAAATCTAAGTCAACCCCTCTATTTTCTCCATCTTAATACTATATTATCATATTGGATTTTTTTTCTAGGTTGACAAAGATATACTAGGTTGGTGGTCTAGAAAATAAATTATGTCAGCACATACCTACTAGGTTGATATTAAGGATTTTGTCAATTTTCAACTTACTAGGTCAACTGGGTTGAGCTAGTTGCATTTCCCTATCGACCCTTTACATTTTACAAAATAAGTGCCTTTCATTAGTTATTTCCCCAAACCTTGTAAACCCATTGCCCTAAATGATATTTCCTACCCTTAGCATCTAATTTGGGTTCATTTTGATGTCTAAAAATACATTAGATACATATTTATAAAATACACTTAAATTCACTAAAATATTAAAAAATTGTTTTGAGATTCTTAGTTGTTTACTTGTCCCACACCCATTACCACCTCTAGGGGTCCCTCTCATCTATCCTATTGTCTGCTCACCATTGTAGCTCATTTGGTCTTTAAGATCTCTTTTTCTCTCCTTCACAAGTCAAAAATAACAAATGACTTATCTTTGACCTTATTTAAAATCACTTTTCACAAATCTAAATCTTTCAATTTTTTTTGTCATATTCTTTGTTTTGCCTATATCTTTGTTTCTAATCATCCATTTTTTGAACTATAAAATGTTCTAACATTGTGATGAAGTAGAGAATATTTTCTACTATTATATTCCTATATTCCAAAACTTTTAATTTTTGGCTATTTTTTGCACTAATTTTTATAGGTTTGCCTAATGTTATTTACATTGGATGCCTTTTCTTCTCTTACAGTCTACTTATTTATCTACAACACTAAGGTAAGTAAAGGTATGTGTTTTTTAATTTTGTCCTTTAATTTATCTTATTTTTTGCTTACTACACTTTACTTAATATCAACATTATCGATTATCATGTTTTATTCCTGAAGCGCCATCTCATGTTGTACTCACATGACACATGATGAGCTTCAAGTGGGGCATACGTATACACATAATATTTTCAAGCTTTTATCACTTACTAAATTTTTTTATCTGACATGAACCCATCGAGTCTCAATCTCTTTAAGTGCACACCTTAAGTAGTGCAGTGGGAAAGGGGTGGGTAAATTATTGGTATTTCACAAGATTGTTGTCCCTTTGACCACTTGTTATCTACACACTTATATCCTAAAACCATTATCCCTGAGCTTATTCTTATTTGTTTTACCTCTTCTAGTCATTTGATGCATTTTATCCTCCTATTCTTCACCTTAATCCCATTTTGTCAATTGGTTATACTAGGTCAACTGGGTTGACCCTATATAGTTTCAAGTGATTTTCACCTAAGAACTAGTTTAGCCTTTTGCCAATCTAGCTCATGTCCTAGTGAATAATTGTCCAAAATTGTGCTAGGTCGACTGGGTCAGCCCTATCAACTAGGATTTTCAAAATGGTTTAAGTTCAAATTTGCCTATATATACAAGATCATTTTACCTTTATTTAGAGAAGAGAAGAAGTAAAAGTAAATGAATATCTGCTTATTGACCATTCTACTTGGGAAGTAAATCTTATGGTTTCATAATTTTTTTAGAGACATGGATATTGTCTTATGGAGAAGTCTTTTGGATGCATTGAGATGTTTTGTAGCTTATACCTAATTTTTCTTTGTCATCCTTACATACCACAACAATATCTTGTGAAGGCCCTTGGCCAAGGAAGAGATTGAGGCTCAATGAGTTCATCTTCAAAGGTAAGTATCCCTAACTTTGTTTCTCCTTTATAAGAGTAGATGTATATGAATTTGTAATTATCATTCATGCATTATGATTCCGTATACATTGACATGAGTATATGTCTTCTATGCATGTTTACTTTTATTTGTTTCTAATCCCCACTTTCTGCCACAAGCTTTGGTCAGTACTAGATTAGATTTAATTTACTTGTTATTTGTTTAGCTGAAACATCAAAACTTAGGACCCCCTTAGGGTTATTACATGATTGTCTTAAATTGGAGGCTTTGGAACCCTACTTAGCATGGTGTATTATGGTAAGAGATCCCCTAATTGGGTCTAGTGGATCTCCATACTGGTCATTTTCCCACTTAAAAAATGTGTCCCCAATCCAAAACATATGGTATGATCTATCTTTTCAAATCTAGGATTGATTTATAGACATGGTGTATTTCTAATTTCATACACCTACATCCTAGATAGACACCTATGTTGACATAAGTGTCCACTTTTCCTACAAACTGTCTAGTGCCCAAAAGATATCTAATTTGAAAAATAAACATATCCTAAAGGTTGGAATAAGTGATTTGATGTGATATATTTATAAAAGAGATTATTATATATCTAATATCAACCCTCATTTATTCCTTACCTAGTAAACACCTAGAACTCATAAGGAAATATATGAAGAAACACTCAATCAAGAATTCAAAAGAGAAAAGCTACCTTATTTATCCATAGTTATATATTATTCATAAGAGAAATATTTCAATAGGTCTAAAGTATTCAAAGAGTAATTAATGATCCATATTGTCTGAGGCCCTCTTCAAAGTATTAGCTATGTAGGTAGTACCCATTGATATAGGGTTCCTTGGGGAAGCTCTGTACTATGAGCCGACAAAACAATTTTTCATAGAATCACTCCAAGGGTGAAGATATAGGATTCAATCATTTTAAAAATATAAACAACCTATGTGCATGACATGAATAAATAATAATAA
Organism: Torreya grandis; assembly: GCA_037957365.1. NCBI lineage: Eukaryota > Viridiplantae > Streptophyta > Pinopsida > Cupressales > Taxaceae > Torreya > Torreya grandis. Next base: position 1,061,469 of record JARHVA010003624.1, on the reverse strand, counting down.
AGGTGACATAAAACCTAACATGCTCTAGTTGTTTACATCTAGATACAATCGATATTTCATACATGATACTGTTGTCAATCTTAGATACTTATGTTGATGCAACTATCTATATATGATGAAAGCATATGAGGACACAAAAATAATAATTATAGAATCTATTGATTATTATAAGATCACCTTCCATTCCACTTCTAGCCTATTCTAGATCAGACCTACAGGCACATAGTAAACCATATACATATCATTTATTCCAATTCATTACAATATCTATCAATAGTTGTAATTTAATATTTTTAATAATATCAATTGTATAAATTCGTAACGTTATTTCTCTTATGTTTATATTAATTGGTCTGATCATTAGATTAGTTCACCACCTTTGTGAAAAAGGTAATCTACCCCCTTAACCCAAGATAACATTATTTATCTAAATTTAGGGTTAAAACATCTAGTGAAGCTAACATGAAAAATAATGTAAATGAACAAAATATTGATGAGGTTATCATATAATATGATTTTAATCATGATAAAAATGAATCTAATGTAAAAAATAAACATGAAAAATAGTTCAAGATCAAGTACAAGCTCTTAATATGTTTTGAGAGTGTATCCATCAAAACCTTGAAGATATTAATGAGATTTATTGAACCATATTAAAAAATAAATAAGAAAAAACATATATGAAAAGATAATTACATCTATTGATCATTATATTAGAGTTATGGGACATTCTCATATTCTTGTAACCCTCTCCTTGAGTGCAACACACTTTAATACATATAATAGGGATGTAGGACATGTGTCTACACCATTGTTCCCTAAAACAAATCATACTATTATTACATCTTTCATGGGAAACATTAGTACTTTAAATTTATTATCAGTTTTAAGGCCCAAATCAACTTAAACCATGCATAAACCTCCTTTGGTTACTTTTCAAACTTCAAATTCTAGTGATCAAAATGTGTAAGATCTTGTCTAAACTATAAAAAATTTGCAAGCTAAGATTACAAACATTGAGTGAAATTCTATGAAGTCACCTTATGCTATTGATTAAAAAGAGGTGTTTCATAATCCTCTATCACCTAAAATATATTTACACCTCTTGATAGCTAGTTTTTTTACACCTAAGTTCACATTTTATGATGGAAATGGTGATCTTAAATAATATATCCAATATCTCTATGTGGCATGCCTTGATTATGCCTTCAACAATAAAATTTTGATGAATATATTTCCAAGGAACCTTAATGAATATGCTCTAAGGTGTAACTATGATTCACCAACCTAATCTATAAAATCATTCAAACGTCTTGAGGATAAGTTTTTAGCACACTTCTCTATCAACATTACCAAAAGGGTTTACTATGCCCAAATTACAAAAATCAAACAATGAACCGATGAACCTATCAATGAATATGTCTTGAGGTGCAAGATAATTTTGGCCAAAATGATAAACCAATGAAAGA